>OX465115.1:6100345-6205365 GCA_949987565.1 Luidia sarsii
TCAAATGGCCTGTTTATAATCTCAGTAATTTCAAAGGGCGATGCTCATTGCAAGCGACCTTGTATGTGTGTAGAGGTTATGATTGTTTGGTGAATCACAATACAGGAACGACTGACATGAGCTTTAAAAGAAAGAAGAGAAAATGACAAAGAAATCTGAACTTGAAGACAAAAACTCAGGCCATTTTGGCAGAGATGAGTACCGGTGTAGTTATTGGTTGCTGGCTGTTCTGTATTCTTTTATTTCTTCACATCAAAGGAGTTAAACTTAAGGGCGTCGATTTGAAGAGGATCTCGTTACGTGTTTACAGGCTTTGATTTCTTCTGAATCAATTTGTTTTATCCAATAGCAATGGTTTTCATCGAAGACCTCACACGAGCTTCTTCTTTCAATAATTGATTGGCAGGTGCTCCTGATTGCCATCACGGGGATAGCTGTCCCAGGCACGTGGACCTCCATTAGACACCTGTTCCCCACGCCGCCTGAGAACCAGCCACGAACCCTGGAGATCTTCTGTCAGTTCGGCACTGGCTTTTTGGTGACCATGGCCTACAACGCCCTCATCGTTCTGGCGTGTTGCCTGTACGCGTACAAGGCGCGTAACGTGCCCGGTAACTACAGCGAGGCTAAGTTCTACGCAGCTAGTGTCTACACCACCGTGGTCCTGAGCGTGGCAGCCTTGCCTGTCTACCTGACAGGAGAGACGGCCATTGCTCTCACCGTCTCCGTCAGCCTCGTCCTCATCATGAACGGCTACGTCACCTTGACGTGCGTCTACTTGCCCAAACTGTATGCTGTCACTTTCAATAAAGTTCGGGATGACAGTGGGGGAACGGGTACAAGTAATGAAAACACGACCAGAAATCGATCCGTGTTCCTATCGGGACCAACGACCAGCAACATGGTTGTATCAGTCTCACCCACCGTCAAGTAGATGTGAGGACGAGAACAATGAGCCGAACTTGAGCGAAGACGGCAGAGTATTTTTCTCGTACCTTGAGTCGTCTGCTTTGTATGTAAAACACATTATGTCAACAATAGGCCTCCACAATCGAAGTACAAAATCCCGAAGGGCAATCAATGGTTCATAGCATCTCACCAGATAACTTATACATTGTGATGGTAAAACAAAGGATGAGCAAATAAATTAGTTTCTGATGTAAGGAGAAATTTAGGTATAGGCCTACTCGGCCTTTGAATGCTTGAAGACCACTGCAGGAGATTGTACCAACGACATGGTTAAGGAGACTATTCCAAATTCTAACAGCCATGTGGATAAAACGTCTATCAAGAGAGTATGTCCTTGCAGTATGGATTGTCAGTACATGATCATGCATGGGCGAACTAAACATTGCCGTATTAAGGTATTTCCTGTCACATTAAGGCGTCATATTAAGGTGCTTGGTAACATAATTATTTCAAAGGGGTTGACACTATACTGTGTAATGATGCATTGACATGACAATCGCAGTTACAACTGCCCGATCTATGTGTGCATGCTTGTTTCCAGAGTGGTAAGGAATTATATATCGGTACGGTACATGGTTTCTGCACATTGCGCTTTGCAGTTTTTGTTGGTGTCATAAAAATCACGTAATGGAACCATTCTTTATAATAATTTGATGTTAAATGTGTTCAACACGGATTAGGCCTATGTATATGCGCACAATCTATAACCGAATTGTTACTTGAAATGATGGTATTTCGTCAATATTTGCACTTTGATATTGTTAAAAATGCCGCATAATTTCTGCACATTGCGCTTCGCAGTTTTTGTGTTATACAAAAATCACGTGATTTATTTGATCATTTGATTACAAGTATGTATTCAACACCACATTAGGCATACGTGCGCACAATTTATCTGAATTGTTATATTTTATTTGAAATAATATTTCGTCAATATTTGCACTTTGATATTATTAAAATGCCGCTATTTAATTAAGATTTTTAGTGGCTGGAGTAGATCTGAAATCGAAGCATCATGCCATGTATGAAGCACGCGGGGTAGGACCATAGAGCTATATTATTTATAGAGCTCTATGCGTGATACGACCTCAGCATGATTTGTCTACTCCTTGCTAGAAAGCTTTGAGTACAGATGATCAAAGTACTGTCTGGTGCCGGTCGATTTGGACAGAGGAAGAGAGAGGTGGGTGGGGATATTGCAGACTCAGATCTTCGCCCAAGTGAAGAAATCACCAGGGACCAATTTCATAGAGCTGCTTAAGCGTCAAAATGTGCTTAAGCGCAAACACTCATGAGCCACAGGATCCCCTTGCCTACCCAAACTTCACTTTTGTTTCACGCTAAGTAAAGAAGAGTGGAAAACAAGTCAAAAGTAATGGACATCACATCGCAGTGAAGTTTGTAATCCTGCTTACACGAGGAAGACTTTTCCTGCTTAGCAGATTGTCACGCTTAAGCGGCTCTATGAAATTGGGCCCAGATCGCGATCGTCATATCCAGTGAGTGGACAGGGCGGACCTGTCACATTCAATTCACTCATGACAATTTCACCACAAGTACAGAGATCACACAACTATAAAACTGCGCTCTGTGCGGTGCCATAATGCAAAACGTGACCAACCAAACTGATCACGGATTAGTTTCTTATGGTCGAAGAGCTAATTACCGTTGCTAAAATGATAAAATAGAAAAACAAAACAAAAAAACCCTGCTCACTGACTGAAAATAATGACCTGCAATACATGAAATCTCAAAGGTGAGCGGGTCTGACGTTTCGATCCTAGCAGGATCTTTCTCAGAGTGACAAGGACATACACAGACAGTCAGGGGAAGGAACGCCCTGACACACATGACAGAGGAAAGGCAAAAGGGAAGGGAGTGGGATGCAGATGTACACCAAGGGTTTGTTTTCCCTGGAACAGGCCTTTCGAAACGTTGAGTCGCTGGCTCTTCGCTCGGTCACACTCAATCACGGGAGAACGAAGTGCACATACAGGGACATTTGCCATTCAGCTATATACAAACCTAATTGAAAGCGATCTTGTTGCTTCATTCTTTTCACCTTGATAGGTTTCAATTAAAAGTGAAATGAGTTGTCGACAGCCCCACGAGGAGCGCACAGGGAGTAGTTCATTACTTCATCAGTGCGTCGTGACGAGTCATAAATCATTCAGACTAATTGAGGTAGATTTACTCATGCGTGTGCTATTCATCATGGAACTGAAAAGGCAATGCTTAGACAAGGGAAATCCGAGTCGCTTTAATTGCAGAAGTCCTTCTGCACATAAAAGGCTAATGAGTTGGGCGTCTCCACAAACCGGACAGCAACTTATTAAAAACCACGGCTGGTTGAAATCAAAGCTAAAAGGAAATTCCCTATCCAATGGATTTGACAATTGGATTTTATTGTTGACTCCCTCCACAGGAGCTTTCCCACATGGCTGCACAACATTCTAAGGGGGGGGGGGTGATTTTGATGCTGGAGAATGGAAAGAGATCATTCCTAGTTTCTAATTATCCCTGGAAATTAACTGACTATTGGAGTAAAACGTCATCGTGTTGTGATCCGGGATAAAGGTCGTATAGGAGTGCTGTCTATAGACAAACGCTACACGTTCACCGTTTCTCAACGGGACCCTTATTGCATACACATGTAGGGTCGCTTAGACATCTGCAAAGCATGAAAAGTTTCCGAGTAGAATTTAAAAGAAAATGCAAACTGCTTACAGATTAAATCGATGGATGAAATTATCCAAAATACCCCAAATCGGCCCTTCCAGTAGTTGCATGTTATGCTCATAATCCTGTTAATGCTGCTCGGTGTAAGTCAAACGCAATGAGCACCGAGTGAAAATATGGTCGGCAATCTTTGTCACAACCCCTGGGAAAGCCCCACCCCGTGAGCTGTAACCTTCGGTGGTCCGGTTTGTTTCACACAAGACAAAATAAACAATCTACCTCTTTCTGTTGTCACTTACAAGTATTTACATATTTATTTACAGCCTTACGTTATTCCTATCTACATATACGGTCAATACACATAAAATAAAATACAAGTATTAACTAAATAAATAGCAACCCTCATTGATGTAGCCCGGCGAAGGAGGTACCGATCTTGACAATGATGAAGGGAGTCGGAGGATCGGCCGGCAATTCTTCGGCGACTTTGAAGTCGAGGGTCTGCCAGTGGCTCCTTGGCGACGGCGACTGGGGAGTCGATGGTCAGCCCACTCACGGTACACTGTCCGTCTACTATAGAGTGCCTTCTCAGGACCACGTGAGACTTGTCTCACCGTAAAAGCCCTGTAGAATAATTCATTTTATATACATCACAGTTATGCACAGGCCTGCCAACTACATTATTCGCACAAACATTTCTAAACTCTTGCTTCTTTACAGCAGTTGTTAATGCAAATTTAATCACTTATTAAAACAGTTTGCCGTAATCGCTTATCAGCTATTTCACACAATCTATATACAATCAATTATATCTATTCAGTGACTGTATGACTCTATGGGTTTCCCTGAGTCAAAGTTGGATGGTAAGCACCCCAATAAAAGATTTCAAATATAATTATAGGCCTACATGTACTTCTCAGTTTTTAACAGTCAGGATCAGTTGGAAAGGTTTTCGAATTTCCTTTAAAATACAGGCTCTCAATGTTGCTCAAAATTAATTAGCGAAACCATACTATTTAATATAACTTACAGGAAGGTGTAAACGGTCCTGGCTTTTGGGTGTCAAGGCTTGCGTCGGTTGCTATCTAGAACACTCAGTTGTTCTCGATGATTTCACAGAACTTAATCTGGACCTAGCTCTCACTAGCTATAGGTCACTTCAGAACTTAATCTTGTATAATCGACTGTCGAGGCTGGCTATGCTTGCCCTCTCCTCACAGAAGCTCAACCGCAAGTGTCAGCCTATTCCCTCTTCACCTCGAAAATTCCCCAAACCCCGCGAATTTGACGTCCCGTGACATTGGACGATCTATTGTTTACCTTGTTAACCCGGTTTGCTAATAAAAGGGGCAGTCACCCTTAGATTCTCTAGCCAGTCAGATATCTTAATTTCCCCCGCGAAACTAAAACGTTTGCATAATAATAGGGATTAAATCCTCTCCCAATCGCTACGTGTAAGCCGTATGGGCAGTCACTATTAAAGTTATGTTTCTTCGACACCCACCTGGGTTTTTTCTGAGTAATTCATCTTATTTATAAGTTCACCTTGTGACAATGTCTCCCATCCTAGAGAATTACTCTTAAATTACTTAATTATCTACGCATTAAACATTTACAGTACTATTATAACGCAAGTTACACTTCACCTGGGCATCTACTCAAATAATCAGCACCCAGGTTGTCACTTCCCTTTATAGCTTTGACACTGAATCGGTATTGCTGGAGACTTAATGCCCATCTCATCACTCTGCTATTATTGACTTTTGCTGTCGTCAAATAAGCCAATGGGTGGTGGTCTGTTTCTACCACAAATTCTCTCCCGTACAAGTACATATGGAATTTGGAAATTGCCCATACCAAAGCGAGGCATTCTCGCTCGATAACTGCATATGCGCGTTCTCGTGTGAGCAGTTTCCGACTTGCATAGCATATTGGAAATAGCATTCCGTCATCTTGTTGCATGAGCACTGCTCCAATACCTACATCCGAAGCATCAGTTCTTAGAACGTAAGATTTATCGTGATCTGGCAAATGTAAGATAGGCGCTGAACTAAGTCGCGACTTCAATGTGCAAAATGCATGCTCTTGTGCTTCTTCCCATTTCACATAATTTGGTTTTCCTTTTTGGGTCAGATCTGTAATCGGTACTGCAATAGCTGAAAAGTTCGGGATAAATTTCCGATAATAATTCACAAGACCCATGAGTGATCTTACTTCCCTTTTTGTTCGTGGTCGGGATGCGTTCATAATTTTCGTGATCTTCTCTGGTTGAGGCTTTACTACGCCATTGCCAACAATGTGTCCACAAAAATCGAGTGACTCATAGCCTACCATGCATTTTGATGGTTTGGCAGTCAATTTTGCTTTCTGTAAGCGGTCCAAAACATCTCGAAAGGTTTCAACGTGTTGTTCCCAAGTATCGGTGTATATCAGAACATCATCGATAAAATTCACAACTCGTGGGATATTCTCAAGCAGTTTTCTCATCATACGCGTGAAAGTAGCCGGCGCATTTACTGTTCCAAACGGTAGCACGGTGAAGCGATACAATCCCTCAGAGGTTATGAAAGTGGTCTTATCTTTATCTGCGTCTGAAATAGGAATTTGCCAATACCCCTTTGTGAGATCTAATTTGGAGAAGAATTTCGCAGAACCTACAAGTGCCATCAGATTGTCTGGATTCGGAATTGGCTCAGGATCGAAAATCGTGACTCTATTCAATTTCCGGAAATCTACACAAAATCTATTCGTGCCGTCTTTCTTTCGTACAAGTACGATGGGTGACGCATATTTCGACTTCGATCTTTCTATTACACCGAGATTGATCATAGTGTCGATTTCTTTCTTGATTACATCTTTTGTTGAAAAGGGAACTGGGTAAGCTCTGGAGTATATCGCATCATTAGTTGTCAGCTTTATCTCATACTCAATTATGTCTGTGCGACCTGGAATATCTGTGAACACATTTGTGTACTCTTGTAGTATTCCTCTAAGTTGTTGTTTTTGCGCTTCACTGCGACTCTCACAAACTTGCACAGTTTGCCAATCTTCAGTCTGTTCTATCGGCAATAATTTTACTTCCATCATTCCTTCTTCTAATTGGTCATTTATCACGCTATGGCTTACACGCATAAGGCTCGCAGCGGCATGGATAATCTCTGGTTTATCTTCGGCTTCTGTTCGCACTATGTATTTCTTAAGGAGATTCGCATGAAACGTACGCTCCTTCCCATTCATATCTATACAATAGTCGTGACGTGCAACTTTCCTTAGCACAGGGAAAGGGCCTTTCCACTGCATGAGCAATTTATTCGAGTCAGTTGGTAGAAGAACTAATACCCGATCTCCTATGCCAAACGTGCGGTCTTTGGTACGCGCGTCGTAGTATTTCTTGTAGCGAGTACTTGACTTAGTGAGTTCCTCTCGAGCTAATTCACAAGTGGATTCTAGGCGTTCGCGTAAGTCTATGACATACTGATACGTCGTCTTCACATCTTCGTCTGGTATTTCACCCGTCCATAACTCTCTAAGAATAGTGAGTGGTCCTCGTACTGTTCGGCCATACATAAGTTCGAAGGGGGAGTAACCTAGGCTTTCTTGAGGGGATTCACGATACGCGAATAATAGCGCAGGGATATAGCGATCCCAATCTTTTGGTCTTTCACTGCACATGCGCCTTAACATGCGTTTTAGTGTGCCGTTAAATTTCTCTACAAGTCCATTGCATATTGGATGGTACGGTGTGGTGTGGAGTTGCTTAACAGACATCAGTCTACCAATTTCTTTCATCAAATCGGAAGTAAATTGCGATCCCATGTCTGAAAGTATTTCATGGGGTACGCCCATGCGTGTGAACATTTCGAAAAGTGCTTCTGCTACACGCTCCGTTTCGATTTTTGGAAGAGCTAGTGCTTCCGGATAGCGGGTTGCATAATCCACTAGTGTTAAAATGTACCTGTTACCGCTTTCCGTAATTGGGTGAATGGGTCCAATCAAATCTACTGCAACTCGTCTAAATGGTGTATCGATCAAAGGCATTCTACCCAATGGGACTTTGCCTACGCGTCCTTTCGCGACCGTTCTTTGGCATATGTCACAAGACACGCAGTATCTTCGAATGTCACCTTGTACACCTGGCCAATAGAAGTTTGAAAGTACGCGATCCGTGGTTTTCTTAATACCTAAATGTCCTGCCATGGTTGAGTCGTGCGCCAGTTTCAAGACTTTCGAGTGCATTTTTTTCGGAAGGACTAATTGTGTGATTACGCGACCGTTTTCGACCGACGGTGAGGTGAATTCACGGAAAAGTAATCTGTCCGAAACAATGTACTTAGACTCATTATCTTTGCCAGTTTTCCGACCTTGTCCAGTATCTGCGAGTGCCCACAACTTATCTAACGCCGAATCTTCGTGCTGCGCCTGAATGATCTGCGCGCGAGATTCTGAGATATTTTGCGCTTCGGGGACTTTAAGTGGACGCATGTCTTTTGCTTTCTTGAGCTTTTGCGCTCTAGTCTCCACTGCAGCCGTTTCTTCTTCTTGAGTGTTCCCTTTTTCGATTATCCTCGACCAGTTTGGGTTAGGATCACGTGGGTCTCTGACTTCAGCAATGTTTCCTAAGATAAGATCGTACAATGGGTTTGCCATGCAAAGTGCATTTACAGTTCCTACAAAATATGGCGAGTCTATGTCGATTCGCGCGACTGGGACATTCCGGGCCGTTCCATCAAGAAGGACACATTTCTGTTTAACTTCTAGTAGTTGTTCATCCGTAACTAAACTCCTTTTCACGACAACTGTACTGCACCCACTGTCTCTTAGCACCTGAACAGCTTGGTTACCTACATAGCCGTCACTTACTGGCATTCGCCTACCTAGCGTACATGCCGCGCTAATTATAGGAACTTCATGTCCACATGAAAGCTTCAAATTTTCCCCCGTTTGACCTGCGCATTCACATAGAGCAGTTTTCTTCGTTATGCATGCAGCAACTTCTTGTATCTCCTGATCCGTTTCCGGTTCCTCATCTGTCTCTTCTTCCTTAACTTGCAAGCTAGCGGTTTGAGTTCTATAGGGTTTCGCGGATCTGTTGTAACTTTGTTTTCGCTGTTTACAGTTACGTGCTATGTGCCCCGACTTACCACAGACAAAACAATCACGTGTCTCTGGTTCGCGCGCATTCGCATCAAATCCGGTCGCACTAAATTTAGATTTCGGTAAATCTTTGTCGTTGTATCGAGGGTTGGGGTGATTAAACTTCTTAATGGGTTTTTCGACATCTGTCCTACGATGTGCATCGGCATACCTATCTGCCAGCTTTGTCATTTGCTCTATGCTACCCGGTTTGCGCTCCTTAAGGTATACCGCTAAGTCCTTACCGCAAATAGAGATGACTTGCTCGCGCAGTAGTAAATCACAAAGACCATCGTACGTTTTTGTTGCTTCACCCAGTTCTACCCACCGATTTAGGTAACTGTGCAACCGATCAGCGAATTGATTGAAAGTTTCACCTGGTTCCCGCTTTGAATTTCTGAACTTAACTCTAAACCCTTCCTCCGTCAAATTATACCGGTGTAACAATGCTGCTTTGAGGTCACTGAAGTGATTAGCTTGGTCTATTGGTAACCGTGCGTAAACTTCTAAGGCTTTACCAGTGAGTAAGCTACTTAAAGAAAGTGCCCACTCCTTTTGTGGCCATCCAGCTATCTTTGCGAACCTTTCAAAACGGCGTAGATACGCATCCATTTCATCGCGACCGTCGTTGAATGGAGGGAGTTTTGGTTTTTTTATACTACTCTGTTCGATCTTAACGGAAGTATTGGCTTTCTTTTGTTGTTCTAGTTTTAGTTCAACCTCTTTAAGTTCTTTCGCTAGTTCTCTTTCCTTTGCCCTATTATCACGCTCAGCTTGTTCTTTGGCCGTTTGAACTTGTTCTCTCTCGCGTGCAAATTCGATCAGCTCTTTGCCATTGAGACCTAGTGATTTACCTAAGGTAAGGTATTTCTCAAACTCCATTGTAGCGGCGAATGAAGTTACAATCAAGAGCAGTACTAATGTGCCAATCCTAGCGCCAATAGGTTTGTGGATTAAGATATGCGATCTTGCAATACGCCTAGAACATTCACTAATGCAACATGAAAACTTGTTCATCAACATCGCAATATGGGTTTCTCAGTGCACGCTGCCTAGCAAGTTTTAGGGCTTCCGAATTCCACATGTAAATTCTATCCTGCATGAAACACAAACATCGGACTACCGGTTGCTCAATTTGAATTTCTCTCCCGGACAGGCCCCCAATTGTCACAACCCCTGGGAAAGCCCCACCCCGTGAGCTGTAACCTTCGGTGGTCCGGTTTGTTTCACACAAGACAAAATAAACAATCTACCTCTTTCTGTTGTCACTTACAAGTATTTACATATTTATTTACAGCCTTACGTTATTCCTATCTACATATACGGTCAATACACATAAAATAAAATACAAGTATTAACTAAATAAATAGCAACCCTCATTGATGTAGCCCGGCGAAGGAGGTACCGATCTTGACAATGATGAAGGGAGTCGGAGGATCGGCCGGCAATTCTTCGGCGACTTTGAAGTCGAGGGTCTGCCAGTGGCTCCTTGGCGACGGCGACTGGGGAGTCGAGGGTCAGCCAGTGGCTCCTTGGCGACGGCGACTGGGGAGTCGAGGGTCAGCCAGTGGCTCCTTGGCGACGGCGACTGGGGAGTCGAGGGTCAGCCAGTGGCTCCTTGGCGACGGCGACTGGGGAGTCGATGGTCAGCCCACTCACGGTACACTGTCCGTCTACTATAGAGTGCCTTCTCAGGACCACGTGAGACTTGTCTCACCGTAAAAGCCCTGTAGAATAATTCATTTTATATACATCACAGTTATGCACAGGCCTGCCAACTACATTATTCGCACAAACATTTCTAAACTCTTGCTTCTTTACAGCAGTTGTTAATGCAAATTTAATCACTTATTAAAACAGTTTGCCGTAATCGCTTATCAGCTATTTCACACAATCTATATACAATCAATTATATCTATTCAGTGACTGTATGACTCTATGGGTTTCCCTGAGTCAAAGTTGGATGGTAAGCACCCCAATAAAAGATTTCAAATATAATTATAGGCCTACATGTACTTCTCAGTTTTTAACAGTCAGGATCAGTTGGAAAGGTTTTCGAATTTCCTTTAAAATACAGGCTCTCAATGTTGCTCAAAATTAATTAGCGAAACCATACTATTTAATATAACTTACAGGAAGGTGTAAACGGTCCTGGCTTTTGGGTGTCAAGGCTTGCGTCGGTTGCTATCTAGAACACTCAGTTGTTCTCGATGATTTCACAGAACTTAATCTGGACCTAGCTCTCACTAGCTATAGGTCACTTCAGAACTTAATCTTGTATAATCGACTGTCGAGGCTGGCTATGCTTGCCCTCTCCTCACAGAAGCTCAACCGCAAGTGTCAGCCTATTCCCTCTTCACCTCGAAAATTCCCCAAACCCCGCGAATTTGACGTCCCGTGACATTGGACGATCTATTGTTTACCTTGTTAACCCGGTTTGCTAATAAAAGGGGCAGTCACCCTTAGATTCTCTAGCCAGTCAGATATCTTAATTTCCCCCGCGAAACTAAAACGTTTGCATAATAATAGGGATTAAATCCTCTCCCAATCGCTACGTGTAAGCCGTATGGGCAGTCACTATTAAAGTTATGTTTCTTCGACACCCACCTGGGTTTTTTCTGAGTAATTCATCTTATTTATAAGTTCACCTTGTGACAATCTTTATTTTAACCAAAATGTCAAAAGTTAGAGGGCCTGACTTTTCGATTCTAGCAGGACTTTTCTTAAAGGCAAAGTCAATTTATTTTAACCCAGGTAGAATGTTCCTGCTTACCAGATAATCAGGCTTAAAGGGTTCTCTGGAATAGAGAGCTCAGGCCTTCCTTGTACTCTATTAGCGTATTCACATGTACAAACAAATTAAACAAATTAAAACAAATTAAACCTCTTTTAAATGACCCCTCCTCCTAGTTCAGGATTCTCAAAAATAATTTATATAACTTATAAGTCACTAATTAATCATTGGTGTTGTTCAAATTTCTCCTACATTCTTTGTTTCGTGCGTTATGGTTTGGTGTGTTGTGGTTCAAAATCAAGATCTTAATAAATGTTTGCTGAGGTAATACTACTGATGTAAGTGCTTTAAATGTCCTTATCCATCTGATTGCAGTGTTTGCTACGGTATGGCTGCAGCCGCTAAACTAGAGGCTTCTATAGACTCGTGTGTAATTTGAAGCCGTAGCCAATGAATTCTGACACGGCCTAACACACAAGTCTATGGGAATTGGCTGCAGCCGCTAAACTAGAGGCTCCCATAGACTCGTGTGTAATTTGAAGCCGTAGCCAATTAATTCAGACACGGCCTGACACACAAGTCTATGGGAATTGGCTGCAGCCGCTAGACTAGAGGCTTTCATAGACTCGTGTGTAATTTGAAGCCGTAGCCAATGAATTCAGACACGGCCTGACACACAAGTCTATGGGAAATTAGCTGCAGCCGCTAAACTAGAGGCTTCCATAGACTCGTGCGTAATTTTAAGCCGTAGCCAATGATTTAAGACATTCACGGCCTCACACACAAGTCTATGGGAATTGGTTTCGACTCGTGATTTCACGGTGTGCGTCAACCAGAGCGAATTAAGACGCGCTGTGCGAAACACAAGTCAAGGACACGCCACGCCATGTCCTGACACTTGTCCCGTCAGGATGAGGGACAAGTAATAAGTTCGCCTTCTCGATGGTGAAGGGTTTGCTGACCTAAGATTCAAGGGAGTCATTGCACAACGAAGCGCACAACTAATATTCCCGACGGCTTCGAGCGAAGATGAGGTTTTTTTCTTTTAAGCTGCGATGAAAGGGAGAGTATGTCCTTCAGGAACGGACAGATAGATAGACAGGTTTGGACTAGACTGAAAGGATTGGCGACCGAGTCGGGATTGAATCACCCCTTAACACGTACATGGGAACTGTCCGTATCGTTTTTAAAACCACTGCGACTAAATGACAGAATCCTTCGGGGAAGGAAAGTCACTCGTTTATCTTGTCTGCTTTGTTTCGAATCAATTAAAAACCTTGCATTTGATGTCTCACAGAATACCGCATCGCAAGGGCAAGGTACGATGACGTCAGCACACTGAAATGGATGTAAAAAAGGAAGCACTTCGGCAGCGAAAAAAGACATTTTGCTCCCATTGTGTCAACGACATGCCGGTAAATGCACATGCCATTGGCCTTGGTGGATATCTCCCCCTTTTGCGTTTAGATTACTTGAATAATGGCGGTCTGATGTAACGGGCCTATCTACGCACTTAGCCTTTTGGTGAGATTTGTGCGATTGTTCGTTTGTGGGTTCAACGGGATGGAAACTTACATCATATAATATCATGTACCGTCAATTTTAAAAGGTCGATAGGGCTTGAAGTTTCGACCCTAGCAGGACCTTTCTGACTGACAAGAGATAGGAATGGAGATAAGTCATTAGCCTTTTGACAAAGACACGGCCTGACACACACGTCTATGGGAATTAGCTGCAGCCGCTAGACTAGAGGCTTCCATAGACTCGTGTGAAATTTGAAGCCGTAGCCACTTAGTCCAGACAAGGCCTGAAAGACAAGTCTATGGGAATTAGCTGCAGCCGCTCAACTAGAGGCTTCCATAGACTCGTGTGTAATTTGAAGCCGTAGCCAATGAATTCAGACACGGCCTAACGCACAAGTATATGGGAATTGGCTGCAGCCGCTAAACTAGAGGCTCCCATAGACTCGTGTGAAATTTGAAGCCCTAGCCAATTAATTCAGACAAGGCCTGACACACAAGTCTATGGGAATTAGCTGCAGCCGCTAGACTAGAGGCTTCCATAGACTCGTGTGAAATTTGAAGCCGTAGCCACTTAGTCCAGACAAGGCCTGAAAGACAAGTCTATGGGAATTGGCTGCAGCCGCTAAACTAGAGGCTTCCATAGACTCGTGCGTAATTTCAAGCCGTAGCCAATGAATTCGGACATTCACGGCCTCACACACAAGTCTATGGGAATTGGTTCCGTATTGCAGCTTTCGACTCGTGATTTCACGGTGTGCGCCAACCAGGGCGAATTAAGACGCGCTGTGCGAAACACAAGTCAAGGACACGCCGCGCCATGTCCTGACACTTGTCCCGTCAGGATGAGGGACAAGTAATAAGTTCGCCTTCTCGATGGTGAAGGGTTTGCTGACCTAAGATTCAAGGGAGTCATTGCACAACGAAGCGCACAACTAATATTCCCGACGGCTTCGAGCGAAGATGAGGTTTTTTTCTTTTAAGCTGCGATGAAAGGGAGAGTATGTCCTTCACGAACGGACAGATAGATAGACAGGTTTGGACTAGACTGAAAGGATTGGCGACCGAGTCGGGATTGAATCACCCCTTAACACGTACATGGGAACTGTCCGTATCGTTTTTAAAACCACTGCGACTAAATGACAGAATCTTTCGGGGAAGGAAAGTCACTCGTTTATCTTGTCTGCTTTGTTTCGAATCAATTAAAAACCTTGCATTTGATGTCTCACAGAATACCGCATCGCTGGGGCAAGGTACGATGACGTCAGCACACTGAAATGGATGTAAAAAAGGAAGCACTTCGGCAGCGAAAAAAAGACATTTTGCTCCCATTGTGTCAACGACATGCCGGTAAATGCACATGCCATTGGCCTTGGTGGATATCTCCCCCTTTTGCGTTTAGATTACTTGAATAATGGCGGTCTGATGTAACGTGCCTATCTACGCACTTAGCCTTTTGGTGAGATTTGTGCGATTGTTCGTTTGTGGGTTCAACGGGATGGAAACTTACATCATATAATATCATGTACCGTCAATTTTAAAAGGTCGATAGGGCTTGAAGTTTCGACCCTAGCAGGACCTTTCTGACTGACAAGAGATAGGAATGGAGACAAGTCATATGACACGGGGTAGGAGATAGACCGAGGGGGACAGATGGGATATGAACGAGGGGGCAGCAAAGGAAAGGAGTTGGGGACGGAATTAAACTCAGAGGAGAGACGATCCGAGGGAGAGGTGAAAGGTTAAGCAGCCGATGAGATGAAAGGTCGATTGAAAGAAAGAAAGGGTGAGATTTGAAGGCTTGCGTGGTGGAAATACCAAATCGTAGAATTGCGGTGACACCATGTACATCACCTCAGAGGTGATGTAAGAGGCTCTTAAGTGGACGGCCATGACTCTGAGAAGAGGTGTTTTTTTCAGAGCCACCCTCTTTCTCAGATGATGTACATGGATTTGTGTGGTTGACTGATGTAATTCGGGTTCGAGATGGGATCTCTGTTTGCACGTCTGCACCTTGCAGGATTAGATGACTGAAATTTGAACCTTGGCAGAAAACGTCGATCAGGTTACAGGTATGACCTCTTTACACAGAGAACGTTTCCGCCTCGCACAAATGAATGCGTTTTCTTTCAAGTGCAAAAGAGGGGAGTGAGTTGGACAAGGTTTATATAGCCTCTTGGAAGTCTCTTAAAAAATAATGTGGACATCTGAGGCATACGGAGAGAGCAACAGCCAATGATAAATCTGCACTTATATCTGCACAAATATATATCAAATTTGAAGTTAAGCAGCGAAGGGAGATTTTTTTCACATTTTAAGAATTCTATTCACATTTGGAGTTGATTTTGTTATGATCATTACAAAGAGCAGTCACTTTGTCAGACAGAATAATTATGCATTCAGATATTTCATCAAAAGAAGGGAATATTAAAAGGTGATATGCAAAAATGTTGCAAACTGCTTACTGACTAAAATCACCAAAATGTAAATCTTAAAATATAGTGGGCCTGACGTTTCGATCCTAGCAGGACCTTTCTCAAAGGCAGACCTTTCTCTGCCTTTGAGAAAGGTCCTGCTAGGATCAAAACGTCAGGCCCACTATATTTTAAGGAATAATAAAAGAAAAGGAAATTTATATCCTGGACGAAATAGGTGTATCACAGGACGGAATTGTGGGAGGTTTTGCAGGCTGCATAATGCGACTGCTGACTGTCACTCTGAAAAAGTCAAGGCGACGAACAAACAAACGAGTGAACGAATTATACTGAGCGTCATCATGACATGGATTCAATCAAGATACGAGGAAGAAGAAAGGGAGTGGCGGGGTGGGGGCTATGGGGAGATGAGCACAGGAAGCAATGGGGTGGGGGACGTCAATAGACAGACATCGGGGAGCGGTTTCCTTCACAAGAGTCATGTCAATAGACTAATGGATAGAGTGGAAATCTCACATATCAAATGTTCAAAACTAGGACAGGGCGGGCCTCAAGGGGAGAGTAATAAAGACATATAATAGATATCTCAATGTACAGATGTAGATGGGCCAGCGTTTCGATCTTAGAAGGCCCTTTATCCAAGGCATTCTGCCTTGGATAAAGGGCCTTCTAAGATCGAAACCGCCAGACCCTCTACACATTTTTTGGAGACTTGTATTTGGTCGTTAAGTCAGTAATCAGCTTGTACGATTTCCGTATGACTCTAGATACACATAAACATACATATTGTATCAATATCTTAGATTATTGCCCTGAATCACTTTGGTAATCGGCCTCAACGAACATCTTGAAAAGACCAGTACAATTTTGTAAGACACTGCATCTCCTCGCTAATTAAACTCATCTCATTTAAATAAGCAGGGTAAGGTTACATCGTCGAGTGTTTGAGGTCAGATAATGCTCCCCCCAGAGTCTTAAAGAGCCATTCGATACACTAATGAGTTCCTCTAATCTCATTGTCTCGGACTGACCTTAGCTGAGACCCCTCTCTCAAATTGCTTGCAGTGATTCAATCGATGTGTCCCTCTCTAAGGACCCTCATTGTCCCCAACCCTTC
Source organism: Luidia sarsii (assembly GCA_949987565.1). Lineage (NCBI taxonomy): Eukaryota > Metazoa > Echinodermata > Asteroidea > Paxillosida > Luidiidae > Luidia > Luidia sarsii. The sequence goes on from OX465115.1 coordinate 6,116,933, forward strand.
CACACTGGCCAGACAACCATTGCCAGGGCCAGCAGTTTCCAAGGCAACTGCTGCATAGAATCGGACGGTCTTTGATGTGTTCAGGCTCCATGTGATCATAAAGTACCCGAAAATCTGACACAAAAAACATCATCGTCGCCAGTCAATGCGGGCAGCGGAGTTTCTCAAAGAGATTACATGTATTCCCTTTTTGGGTTTGTCAGAAAATGAACGACGGTCCTCAAATCACGGACTTTCACATGCCTGGTGCAGGCTGAAATGAATTTTAGCAGGAAAATGAAAGCACGTCTTGAAATTCGCCAATAACAAAGTGGATTTTTCTAGTTTTGTTACGCTTGCTCAAAGACCAACTATAACAGAACTACTATCAAAGAATTGCTGTCAATTCACTGTGGTAGATTGTCCTCATCTGGAGAAAGAGGAATACTCCTGGTCTTGTGGTTAATATACAAAGCAATTAGCTTGCCGGTCAAGGGCGCATCACTACAGAAAAAACCCCGGCCATACTAGGGACAGCTAGGATCCTGAGGAAAGCCCTCGAGATCTAAGGCTATGGGAAGTAGCTTGACCCGAGGTGAATCAAGCACTAATGAATGACATATTTCATTTTGCTGTACGAAGCTGGCATAATAATAAGACTGGAGACTTCAAGCCCATGCTGAAGAACGTTTTCAAGATTGGACAAAATAAATTTCGGCTTTTATATTAAGGCCAAGGATAAAAACTGAAATAAGAAACAGCTACACACGGCTGACTATTTGAAGGAAGATCTTTGTGGAACGAAGGATATAGATATTCACCATCTCAATGTCTTGACTGATAAAAAAACACTGATGGAGGAATGAACACAATAATACAGTCCAAGTAAACAACCAGACGAATGGCAAATACAATTTGCCCCGGTAAGGAAATCTTCAACCATTTATTTGTATGCTCTGATCTAAACAAATATAGCAACCATGTTTGCAATCGTTGATTAAATTTGAACTTCCATGTGACAGACACTGGGTCATTTTATGCAATCGTTCTCTTCGAGACAACTTCATCAGATATTTCTATTAATATTTTCTTGACGTCTACATATTCTGGAAAGACAAATTTTGCGATCGGAGTGGGGGCGGGTTTGATGCCAGTGAATACTGAAGGTTTGCGTGGGCCGGTCCTGACTGCACATGGCAGTGTGGATACTTTCAGCAGGTGCACGGGCAGGTGCACGGGCAGGTGCATGAGAAGGTGCATGGGCAGGTGTCACCGTAGGTTGAAGGCTGTGATGCCTCCAGTTCGGGCTCTCATCCGATCTTTAGCCTGCTGCTGTACATGTGAGATATAATCCTTTGGACACTGTTCTCCATTGTCTTATAGGCGTCGGCCCACGCTGAGGACGATTTCATCTGATCGGCCAACCTGCACCCCAAAAAGACAAATTGATCATCAAGTATCCTCTGTTCGAAAATGAAGATTAGACAGCAACCTCCTTACATCTAATCATATCATATATCATATCATACTTATCCAGGGACTTATCATATCTATGGTGCTTCCACCTGCCAGTAGCCAGGTTCACAACTTATTATTCTTTACATCTGAATGAAAATTGGGCATGATCCCTGAAGATATACACCTAATCTAAAATTTAGTGGGCCTGACGTTTCGATCCTAGCAGGACCTTTCTCAAAGGCAGAGTGCCTTTGAGAAAGGTCCTGCTAGGATCGAGAAGTCAGGCCCACTAAATTTTAGATTTACATTTTGGTAATTTTAGTCAGTAAGCAGTTTGCAACATTTTTGTATATCACCTTTTGAGATATACACCTGTTAAACATTGAATGCTTCTGACTGGCGCCCCTCCCCACCCAAGCACAGATAGCCGACTATTTAGGAAGGCTGCCACCCAAGGGCTGGATGGAAGACCCTTGCCGCTTCAAATCCAAGCCCAGCGATATTTTCACAGCGGGTTCAATTGAATAAAGAACGGTCTTGAAAGGACATACTGTACTCCCTGGCCTTAGTACTGGGAAGTTGGGATCCCTTATGGTCTGATAGACTTGAGCCAGTTACAGACAGGTGTTTAAGCACCAGTCTGTTGTCAAGGGGGGTTGGGGTGAGAGATGGGGGGAGGCTTGTCTCACCTTCTCATGGCTCTGAGAACATGGTTTGCCATCTCTAGGTTCCTCTCCACAACAAGTTCGTTCAGATATCTCACCATGTGATCAATATCCTCATCTCCTGGCTCTGAAACAGGAACAAAATGTCATCAATAATCAATTATCAATGTTGATTTATCTAGTGATTCATTCTTGAGTATCCTGGGTTCAATCTGCTCAGCCCATGCTGTTTTCCACCGATGCCCAGCAATTTACAAAATAAGATTGTAAAAATACAATAAAATTGGTTAGAATTGATCAAAATAGAAAATATTCATATAAAATTACAAGTATAATGTAAAAACATTAATGACAAACATAACATCAATCCACAGATATAAAATAACCCAAAACATACACAAAACTGATTTAAGAAACTCACTCAAAATCTCCCCAAAGTTACTGGAGATAAAAATTATAACCACCGTCTGATATGAGGACACTTCAGTGCTCAGTTTGATCCAATACTCTCTCCCGCCTCTTTCCAGAGCCACACTCCATCTAAGAAGAGGTGGCTTATACAGTGTATGACTTACATATATCTGATTCTGGTCACTTAAGTCTGCAGTCTTGGGTACAAGTCCTGCAGTCGATTTCAGCAAACTCATCGATGAGCAATGCACAGAAACCATACGGCCTATCACAACTTATGATGGGTTATCAATCGTAAGTTGAGTTACGATGCATCGTAAGGCTTTGTGAAATCCAGCCCTGAATCAGTCAATTTGCTATTTTCATAAATCTACAGGGCCTGACAATTGCATCCTAGCCAGACCTTCCTAGGAGTCAGTAAGACAGGGGGATAAAACCCCAAATCTTCTAAGAGAGATTTGTGGGCTCACCCTCCACTGATCTGGTCCACTCCTTCAGCAGAGCCTTGACGTCCCTTAAAGACACGGCACCCAAAAGATTTACAGGCTCCGCTGCAGTCTCAGCATCTTCTCCGCTCTTGTTGCCACGGATACCTAGATCTTCTTGTACTTCATCTATTACGATCAAAACAATTCATAATCATTTGTTGGTATTGTATGCGACTGGCTTCACATTTGTAAAGAAACATGGGAATAAAAGACACTTAAGGGGAAATAAAAATGATGAGAAGAATTTCCAATTCAAAATCAAATTAGTGGGCTGATGTTTTGCTCCTAGTAGGACCCCTCTCAGAGGTAGAATGATTCTAACACATCAGGCCCTCTAACGGATTGATATTTTCTCATTTCAGTCAGCCAACACTTTTGGCAACATTTGGGTTTTTCATTATATTTTAATCAAACAAATAACGGAAAAATCAAACAAGAACAGGGAACAAAGGAAAATCAAATAAGTAAAGGAAATAAAGGAAAATCAAACAAGTAAAGAAAATAAAGGAAAATCAAATAAGTAAAGGAAATAAAGGAAAATCAAACAAGTAAAGAAAATAAAGGAAATTCAAACAAGAAAAGGAAATAAAGGAAAATCAAACAAATAAAGGAAATGAAGGAAAATCAAACAAATAAAGGAAATAAAGGAAATTCAAACAAGAAAAGGAAATAAAGGAAAATCAAACAAGTAAAGGAAATTAAGGAAAATAAAGAAATAAAGGAAATAAAGTAAAATCAAACAAATACAGGAAATAAAGTAAAATCAAACAAAAAAAGGAAATGAAGGAAAATCAAACAAATAAAGGAAATAAAGGATAATCAAACAAATAAAGGCTGGATATGTCAAGGCTGGATAGCTCATGCTTACATAGCTAGCTACTTACTGGAATCTTTTGATTCAGTCTTCGTCGTGACAGGAAATGGCTTGGCCACAGGTGATGCTTTCACACCTGTTACCAGCTCTAAAATGCCCACGGTAGCAGGTGCTCTCTCAGCCTGCCTGGCCCCCTTGGGCGGGGGGCTCGTCTTGCGAGGCCGTCCCCGTCTACGACGGAGCTTGAAAGGGCTGCTGGGCTTAGCGGCGGGGGGCAGCTTAGAGGGGCTTGCATTGGCGATGTCCTGCCTGTGATAGGCGGCGTGTAGCTCCCTCTGGAGGTCTGACGGGAGAGCCTCCATGCACGACGGATCAATCTGACGGAAGAAGAAACAAACCTGAGCCTGTACCTTCAGCTGATGTCTTCTTCACAAGGTTTGGGGCCTATTTCTTAGTAAGGGAGTCTTGCTTAAGCTCCAGAAAGTCAAAGCACCCGGCCAAGGGTCCACCTAGCATGTGATGCTATTGTCCAGTACAAACGCTCAACCTGGTGGAATCATGAAGACTGTGCAAGTTCCTTTGCACAAACTTTACACTAAGGGTTAGGGTTAGACTTAACTTGGCACTAAACCACTTCACACCAGGACCTCCAAATTTGCAGCACTGGTGGTGTTGCTGTGCACCAGGCCTTCTCAATCCGGGCACTTCTATTGTCCAAATTCTAAATCCTTTTCAGCCAACTCTCTGATTCGAGAGTTGAAGTTGACATGTATTATCTACTCTATTTTTTGTTTATTTAGCTGAATCACATTACTATCTAACGGCGGCATATTTCGCTATATCTCCCAATCATTGCCTATTCCTCAAATTCGTCTTTGTTTTCTCTGCTAAGTGTATAATCAATCTAATTAGTCCTTGTGTATAGTTTTCTATGTGTTTTGTGTTAATACTATGGATTTGTGTTCTATTGACTGATTGCTTCACTTGCATTGAGCTCTCTCCCTGCCGTTAACGGTCTAAATTAGCATGAGCATTCCTTTTCCGGCTCAGTGCAAGTGTTGCAATGGGGCCCAACACTTAAAAGCTGTGCTTCTTGATGGGTCCCTCTGCAGTATCACATTCATGTTTATTTATATAAAGTTATCACTTAATGTGCCAGTCCTTTCCCTATTAATTTTGCCTATTCATTCTTTGTGATGTACATTCTGTGATTTGTGCTTTGTTGGTTGATGCTGTGGAAAAGAAATAAACTAAACTAAACTAAACTATATGAGGCATGCATGACAAAAACTGACAGACGTCAGATTGTGCCAGGTTTGACTCGATCAGACACAAAGTGTACTCATTGATTTATTCCACAGGTATTTATTGTTCCTGATTTTTAGCAAGTTTTGAAAAAAAAGCTACATTATTATCGCAGTGGCTGTTGATACGGCAGTTGTCCGTGTGGTTCCCTGACTTGATTTTATTTCGTCAGCATTGCAGGCTGGTTGAACCAGTCTATTAGCTGATAGTCTGGTTCCAAGAGCTAAACATCCTGACAAATACTGTGAAGTCAGGGAACCACACGGACGACTGCCGTAACAACAGCCACTGCGTTATTAAAAAGAGAAATCTGTGAGGCGGACATGGGTACTGGAAAGTGGCCCGGTGCAAAAGTGGTTAACGTTCTCCTGTTTTTACCTGTGACAATGAAGGAAGGGCCTCTAAGACCTGCAGTCTAGCCTCCTTCTCCACAACAGTCGCCTCCGGCTGGCCCTTCCCTGCCCTCCTTCTCTCCTGCTCCAAGATCTCCTGGACAATCTCCTCAGGCAGCTCCTTCAGGACGCTGGGATCGTACCCCAGATCGGAGTGGTTCAGCCCGCGCGATGTGCTCGGTCGATTGGGGTCTGGGCCACGATGGACTGTTCCATTGGAGGTGCCGGGTTGGATCCATGTCCCAATATCGTGAGGGGCTGAGGAGAAACTTGGAGATGGTCTCACACTTTCACTACAAGAGGGCGCTGTTGTTGTATCACCTTTCCTTTCACTTTTCTCCGCAATACTTGACCCAGTCAGCTCAGAGTCAACTGTCGAGGGCTTGGTGGGGGTCGTTGGAGACGCAGAATCAAGTGGTTCATCACGATTTGCTGGAACAGTATTCAGTGTTTGACCTGAGGTACTTGGTGACCCTTGAAGGTGCCTGCCAAGGAAATGTAAACATTACTCAAACACAGGAATGGAAACTTGACTTGGAAATTTCAAACACCATTTTTGAAAAAACAAACAAAGGAAATTTGACTGTACTGTGACCAAAACATGACAGGATCAATGTGCCCTTTACATCTATGTTAATGGTACATCCATTAATCTCAAAAGTTAGAGGGCGTGATGTTTTGATTCTAGCATAACCATTCTTTAAAGGCAAAGGTACTTTCAGACACCTTCAAAGGTACATCCATTGCAGTACATTTCATCCTAATAGCACAAGTTTTTGTATGCAGCACATAAACCAAGCAATTCTATGCTAACCCCACAGGCAAAAAACCTAACAATAACCAGATCTTAAAATATAGTGGGCCTGATGTTAACCAGATCTGTGCAAAACTGTAATCTCCAAATGACTTGCTCATCCATAGAATAAGCTCAATACAGTATACAGCGAATCTATGCTAATGTAAGCAGCATTTCTTTATGCTAACTAGTAACAGATTCACAAAAGAAAGATGGCCTGACATTTCGATCCTAGCAGGACCTTTCTCAAAGTCAAAGGTCCTCCTATGATCGAAACGTCAGGCCCTCTCACTTTTGTGATTTATGTATTGCAGGTCATTTTAGTCAGTTTTTTTGTATTCGCTTCATAGTAACAGATTCTTAAGAAAGTGAGTTAAGATTGCCGATTTTTGGCTGACCTTTGTGCCTTCCGTGCCTGGTAGGACTTTTCAATTGTTTGCCTGATGTCAGGAGGCAAGGCGGCCATGACTGAGGGGTCCAGCTGCGATGGGGACGGCAGGCAGAACTCCTCCTCCTCCTGCCGATGGGTGTGCCTGGAGAGTCTTGACGAGGAGGAAGGCGTGGCGGGAATGAGGGCCGGTAGAGGGGGCAGAGCCGAGGTCTTCGGCTGAGGAGGGCCAGGGAAAGGCTCGCCAGATCTCTGCCAGATAGCAAACAAACAATAGTTTCTTCCGTTTTGTGTCATTCAACTTTTTGGGAAAGGTCCTGTTGGGATCGAAATGTCGGCCACTTTGAATTTGTTAGCATTTCAGACAGTAAGAAGCAATAATAAAAAAAATAAAATAACGGTGCTTTGTATTACTTTGTATAAAAGTATTCTGAATTGGCAAAAAGGAGAAAAAGAAAATAACTGCCAGAAATCTCTAAAATTGTCAGCATTCTTTTAACTTTGAGCTCCCAAGATCAACCTGCAATGTGGTTAGCTTTGTGTTGCAGTAACAACATGCAAAGTTCTCTTTTGTGAGTACGTGTGGTTCTGAAAAGAACCGGAGGAACTCTCAGAACCACACATACTCACAAAAGTGAACTTTGCATGGAGCCACCGCAAACCTATTACTCCTGCTATTCTCACCATGAAATCCTTCAAATCTCATTTGATCTTTGTGTTCTGAGAAATACTCTAACAGTTCTTTAGTCTTTGGACTTTTGGACGAATGTCTTGAGGACACGGGTGACTCACCTCCTTGGAGACGAAGCTCAGGATGCTGGCTTTCTTTCTCTTCTCCTGAACCCCCTCCCCCTTAGCAACCTCTCTCCCTCTTTCACTTGGTATCCTTGGCAACGGTTGGGCAAAGTCTAGCAGAGACTTGTCGGGGAAGGCGTGCGAAGCGGAGGCTGAGGTTTTGGAGGAGAGGCGGCTGATTTGAATTCCAACCTGAGCGCAAAAACAAAAAGTCAAAGAATTGTAGACTTCCTGCTTTCATGAAAGAATATGAATTTCCTGAGTGTGATTGAAAAATACTCAAAGATTTCAGAAATGGACAAATTGTGATGATAAAGAGTGGCGACAAAAAAAAATTCTGCTTCCGGTTACTCAACCTACCCTATTTCTAGCCTGCGACCCTAGTTTTTTTATCGAGAAACAATGATGATCAAAATTCAATGTGTAATTTGATCGTTTTATTATTACCCTTAAGGCTTGACCACATGCAGATGCCTCCATATGATTGTACACAAAAAATGAGCCCCCCAAAAAAATCCCTACCTACATACCCTATTTTGAAATGCTATGTAATTGGAAGCAGAATTTTTTTGGGGCCTTATCAAAACTCCCCATTGGCCATCTTAGATCTTACCCCTCTCAAGTCAGCAGGCTCCTGTTTCATCTGAGCCAAAAGGGCCACGCTCTCCCGCTCAATGACTGCCAGCTGATCCGTGGGCTGAGCTAAGGTCAAGGTCCTGGCCAGATTATCGCAGATGCCGTGCCCCATGAACTTGGAGGTCTCCTTAGGGGCGCCTTCTTTGCGGACTTTCAGCTTGAGGGTGATGGTCTTGCCCAGCATCTGGATGCCTGTCAGACGTTTGTGCACCTCCTTGGCAAGCTCACGCACAAATAACTCTGCCTCTGTGCTCTGCATCATGAAGAGGTACGTAAGATTGGACTAAGCTTACTCCGTCTGTGAGAATCTGCTGAGATTGAAGTGGCAATCTCTAACCTAAATAAGACTTATAAACTCCTGATGATGGCCACAGCATACTGGTCGAAACGTCAAGTTACCACTCAGGTTCTTTTCAGAACCAAACCTCTTCCTTTAAGAGACCTGATACATGGTGTCACCGCAAACCTCCCTATATTAATCTCTAACCTTGAACCACAAAGTGACACAAGAATGATGTGGACTGCTCACTTGAACGACTAAACAAATTCAAAGGTCCTGACATTTACAATTTGAATCCACCACAGAACCTCGACCACTTTGGAAGGTGTTCTGGGTTCAAATCCATCCTCAGCTTCCAGTATTACTGTCAGCAGACAAACAAAATGTTTGTGTCATCTTCACAACTTTGTGAAATCATGACAGCGACCTTGGTGGACCGTTGCATATACGAATACAATGAAGTCAATTTTCAAAATATTCAAATTTGTCTGAGTTTGACTATGATCTGTTTTATAGAGGAAATTCCATTGCAGTTGGGTTTCCATTCACAACAGATGTCTGTGTCATCTTGATCATTCCGTTCGTGATAATTCTCCCCAAAACTGACCTTGGAGAAGCGTATTCCGTAGTTGATTTCTGCTGACACAGACTTCCTCTCTCTGTCCGCCCTGATGGGTCTGTTGTCGATCCCACGGCAGGAATTATACAAGGACAGACCGGTCTTCGGCCCAAACTCCTTCTGCAATGAGCCCAGGGGCAGGGTCTGCAGCTCACCGCATGTGGTGATGCTCTGCGATCGCAGACGAGCACACAGGGAATGGCCGACTCCTATGACGAGGAAAGCAACAACAACTCAAAGGCCCTGTACAACATTGGTCAAAGCCCTGTACAACATTGGTCAAAGCCCTGTACAACATTGGTCAAAGCCCTGTACAACATTGGTCAAAGCCCTGTACAACATTGGTCAAAGCCCTGTACAACATTGGTCAAAGCCCTGTACAACATTGGTCAAAGCCCTATACAACATTGGTCAAAGCCCTGTACAACATTGGTCAAAGCCCTATACAACATTGGTCAAAGCCCTGTACAACATTGGTCAAAGGCCCTGTACAACATTGGTCAAAGCCCTGTACAACATTGGTCAAAGCCCTGTACAACATTGGTCAAAGCCCTGTACAACATTGGTCAAAGCCCTATACAACATTGGTCAAAGCCCTGTACAACATTGGTCAAAGCCCTATACAACATTGGTCAAAGCCCTATACAACATTGGTAAATGTCAATAGATTGCAACACTTTGTGTGTTCAACCATTAAACATTCCAAAAAAGGAATCCTGCTAAAGTTTTAGCTCAAATGGTAATCTGAGAAAGTAGAAAAAGACAAAAAAACCTCACGATTTTCACACCATTCTGTAGTGTAAGAAATAGTTTATGACTGGCGAGTCATAAACTATTTGTCGATGTTTGGGTGAAGATTTCTCGAGAAGTACAGCATCCCAGACCGTAAGATTTCAACATGAGGATTCTATCATGACCATCTACAAACTGTGGAAATTAGAAGAAAAACTGTGGACATTTTTTTTTCCGATCTTCCCAAATGTTGTATTGGGCCTTTAAAAGGGAGGCTACACCATTTGCAAAGAGCCCAATTTCCGGACATCCCAGATAAGAGAGATTACCAACTCATCGGGAATTTTGTAATGGTATCAGACAATCTGTGAAATTTCAGTGCTTGGAAATCTGCCCCATAGAACCATGCCTGAGCTTGAGGCAAAATTATATTGTATCTCTGATTCAGAGTCAGTGAGAATGAAACTCAAGATAAAGAGTTGCTGTCAAGTTGTTATGACAAATACATGGGGTAATTCCATCCCTTGCATTTGTCATCACATGACCACTGTGGAATTGAATGGGAAAGGGACGGAAAGCCAGGGCACACAAAATAGCCCAAATCACAATGATCAACTTTACCCGGCAGGTCCTTGACTGGCTGGCTCTTCATGAAGTCCTCAGCATTGTCTGTCTCCAAGAAAAACTGGCCGTTGGGTTTGGCTTTCCTCGTGCTCAGGCGTGCAAGGAGGATGTTGTTGGCTGGAGAATGCACGGAGGAAAGAGGGAAACATTATGGCAGTTTCAACTCTCACAAATAAACGTGATTATTTGCATCGCGATTCAAACTCCACTATTCGTTTTTGTGTGGAATAAATAATAAATAAACACAATTTTTAGTGGGATTTTAATCGCGATTCGGACTCCACTATTAGTGAGACTTTTCCAAATAATCATGGTTTTTTTTGCAATGCAATTTGTGTGGGAGCGCTCCGCTGAATCGCACCTTTTTTTTACCCCACAATGCATCACTCGCACCATGACTGACAGAAAGTGTCATGCTGGTTTGCCCTGCTCAATGTGATAAAGCAGCAAGCGCTCAGTGCTTTGCCCAATGCCCGATGAAAACAATATTAGGCAACTCAGGCGGGATTCGAACCTGCGACTCCTGCTTTCCAGTGCAGACAGTTCAATATGCATGGAAAAACCACACATCACGGAATGATTTTGAGGAAATCTAAAAAATTACAAGGGCCTGATATTTAGATCTGAGCAAGACATTTCTCAAAGGCAGAATGGGTTAGGGTTACCTTTGAGAAAGGTCCTGGTAGGATAGAAACGTCAGGGCTTTCTAATTTTTGATATTCGCTTTGTGGTCCTTACCCAAACCTGCTGAGGCGTTACACTGCGTCTTCTCCTTGATCTCTTGACGGAGGATACGAGCAAATTCTAGCGGGGTTGCTCCTGTCTCCTCAAGGATGGCTGTTATGTCCACGAACATCTCATCACAGCTGACAGCCTCAATGTCTTGGGTGAAACTAAGAGACGGGACAAGGACAACTATGGTGAGATGCTTTGCTAGCATTGAAATGGAATGTAGCTGTGGCCCTGTGGCCAAAAGACAGTTGGAATTGTCTCAGGCCAGATGAAGGCCGTCCTTATCTGGCCAAGATGGCCAGTTTGGTTAAGAAAAAGATTTAAAGGTTAGCATGTTGGAACTTCCACCATGAAAACCTTCAAAAGTACCAAGTGGAATGTTTGTGGTGACATTACAGCACTACTGTATGTATATAAGACATCTCTTTTGAGACTGAGTGCACCTCTGAAAAGCTGGTAACTCAACGTTTCAGGCAGTGTGTACTCTGCCCAACGTAGAGACAGCTGGATTCCAACTACAATCAGTGCTTAAACGCTGGGAGTCTGGAGAATCGTTCCCGCCCAGTGTAACCACTAGGGCTACAGTGCTCTCCACATATAAGCACCGATGAAAGTTGGAATCCAGCAGTCTCCTTGATAAAATACCAGGACAGTTGGAATGAATGACCACTGGCCCTTCTAAGATCTAACCCTTTTTTTGGGGGGGGAGTAAATGAATAGAACAGATCTCAAACTAACCATTTCTAAATTGTTCTTTGCTTTTGACTTTGCATTAAAAAATAATTTATAAATTTTCTAGGCATGTTATTGGCTGCATGAATTTGGAAAAAGGGTAAAATCAGACTTTGTTGGTGGTTAAATTCTTTTAACAGGCATGCCAACCCCAGAAAAGATAGTTGACTATAAAGTATAAGGGCTGGATAGCTCAGGTGGTTAGTGAGCTAGTACGATAAACAAGTCTCGGGTTTGAGTCCTGGGGCCAGTCAAAAAATTTGTTGTGATTTTCACAGACTTAACCTACCTTGCTACAATCTCATAGAGAGTCTGTGATACATTCCGGTAGCCTTCAAAATCATACGGGAGGGTCTTGAGATCTGGGCACCTCCTCCTGGCCTCCCCCATGAACATGCCGTTCCTGAGGCCAGCGCTGCGGGCCTCGTAGCTGCAGCTGGCGATCTCCGCCATGGAGTTGAAGGCCTCTGGACGGGGCTTAGTGGGCTCAGGCGCTGCTGGGTCCAACTGTTGACTCGTAGTCTGACAGGCCGGACTAAGATGAGGCTCTCCCGCAGCTTGAACTGATGGTGGTACTGGGTTATCCCCGCTCAGATCTTCGGAGACATCTGTGAGTCTCGATGCTGCACCTTTCACGGATTCGGTGATCTGATGGCTTCTGGATGCCTTGCCGTATTTGTTCTCGTAGTAAGCCTTCTCAAACTCTCTCACTTCGCGGTTGGCTGACGGCATCCCTTTCCCTCTGGAGTGAGTGACGGCGACAGGCTTCCCCCGAAGCTCGGGGTGGTTGCGGAGTCCGACCGACACAAAGAAGCAGTCCATATCGACATGCATGATGATGCGGCTCGCCTCGTTCCCAGCCTTAGAAGACGCCGCTTCTCTTTGCGGTTCAGAGAACACTTGGGGATTTTCAGGGTGGTCCGCTTGAGGGTCTGAAGAGCTTCTGGAGCAACGCTCTGAGACTGACTGTCTGAGCTTGTCTCGGCCGGGGAAGGTTGTGTTCCCCCTGGTCTGGAGGTTGGTGACAAAGGCCTTCAACTCAGCCCCCCAGGTAGAGATGTGGTGCAGGCGCGAGTTGCTGTAGAACTCTGAGACAAAGTTGGCATCGCCTGCCCTGGCCGTTCCCCTGAGGGTGCCCAGCGACTGCCTTCTGGGCCTGGGAGAGGTGGAACCTGTGGCAGGTGTACTGGGGTCTGCAGGTGCATCGGGAGTCGGATCAGAGGCATGATTCTGGCCATCACTAGAGGCGCCATCCTCATCTCGTAAGTTCACCACGCACTCACCCACAGCACGTCCAGATCCCTGCAGACTCGGCATACTATGGGTTGAGATCTCGGCAGCATGTTCTGAGTCTTGAGGGGCAGCGATTTCTTGATCATCTGCACATACTTGCTTCATTTCGGTGAGTTTCAACACTCCCTGGGATGTTGTCCGATTCTTGTATAATTGGTAAGGACCATCGGAGAGCAGCTTGCCTGCCTTTATACTGAAACAGATCAAGATGTAAAAACCAAAAACTGTTGCAAACTCCTCACTGACCAAAATGACCTGCAATACATAAATCTAAAAAGTTACAGGGCCTGACGTTTTGATCTTAGCAGGACCTTTCTCAAAGGCAAAGAGAAAGGTCCTGCTAGGATCGAGACATCAGGCACTCTAACTTGTGAAACAGATCAAGAGAGAACAAGCATGCATTGAATGGTACTGAATCAATCACAGGAATTTGGCTCTAAACTACCTAGTTTAATTACCTGTCAAGTATCCAGTCTGGCCTGACAATCTTCTCATCTCGGAGTTCCTTAATCTTGGCATAAGGAAGTCTAGTGGCAATGATATGGGTCACTTTGGTCTTGCTGTAGTAGAACTGATACATGCCACCATGTAGCATCATCAAACGCTTCAGCTCATCTGAAGATGGAACTGAAAGCACAAAGATGGAATAGACAAGTGGTTGACTTCATCAAACTCATTGTAGCTTACGACCAATCGCAAGACAGTAAGTGATGCACGAAACCGTACCATCTGCCACAAATTAATCCATCACAAGTTGAGTTATGATGCCAGCCAGCGCTCTTACCAGCGCTCTTAGTACCATCTGAGCTATCTAGCCCTTAGAAGGTGGCCTTCCCAAATAGTCTAATCTTAGATATTAATCATCGAACAAGGACAATAAACGAAGAATTGTAAGAAAAGGGGTAAAAAGGACTTTTCTTACCTGTGTAGCCATTGACGTGGATAGACACCCCTTTGAAAATGTCACAGCCTGAGGGTGTTCCTGCTATCTCAATATTCCTTGGGGTTTCAGCTGCAAATTGCTCGGAGAGTTTTTGTTTCTTGGCATTCATGTAGCCTCCCTGAGTGAGGGTCACACAAGGATCAGTTTAATAAAGACAGCAAAATGTAACGACAATGCAGAGCTAGCAATAGTATAGACCCATAATTTCCATAAACAGGACCTAGTTCGAGTAACTTGGACCCGACAAGTCACCCTTTTTTTATCGAATTTTGACATTTTGAGTTTTGGGCGCAAGGCACCGCGCTGTACCCGGACCGGGTATACTGTAAACAGAATTTTCGGGACTCGAGCCGCCGGCGGTTATAGACCATGTAACTCTCGCGGTGAAACAGACGCGTTCATGAAACAGTCGTGGGCTCAACGGTTGCAGACCCACTGCGCACACGGAACTGTCAGAATGCTATTTTTAGAAAAAAAGATGGCCGCCTTGTTTTGGCTGTCGCATGGGCGAAACACCTTCTCGATCAACTGAGGGTATTTTTTCCCTTTTTTCCAAAACGTGAGTAAAGCAAATGACCAGTATTAGAATCCTTGATTCTCACTGAATCCAAAAATGGGCACGTAGGACGGTGATACGGGTGTTTTCGGTGGTAAATCTGGGGGTTTGTGTCGGGTAGTTTTTCGGTCAAAATGTTTTTGGCGGTTTGTACAGATAATCGATATTAGGACACTGATTGACTTGGACCCTACAGTCACCCGAAACTCAAAATTTCAAAATTCGATAAAAAAAAGAGCGACTTGTCGGGTCCAAGTTACTCGGACTAAAACAGGACCCAGATCTTCAGTCTCTCCAGTATCTGAGAGGGATTAATGATCAAGGGCCTGTTTACAGGTCTAGCAAAAGAGTAAAGTGCAGACCACTTTTAGTTTTACTACTCGTTTTCTAAACAGTCAATCAACTTATCAAGGAAAAACTGGCACTGGCAGGGAACTCTCAAAAATAGAAAAATGGCAACGAAAACAATATAATTTTGATAATTTGATATTATGAACAACACAAGAGTAAAGATTATACTTATAGACCAACCTAAGTCCACTGCAGACACAATGAGTAGAATGCTTAAAAAGTGAATACTAAGTGAAAATAATTCGAAAAGAAACAGGCGAACAAGTCTAAGTTACTCTGTCCAAATGACTTACCATTTCTCCCCAGCCGTTGTCGCTATCGCCACCATGACACCTCTTCCCACGACCCCTACTCATGCCTAGACGATCGGGCCAACCACCGAAGACAAATGATTTCCCGTCTTTTCGACAGTCTTCATCTCATCAAATGCCACAAAACAGAGCTGTCGTGCAATCGTACCTCGGTCGATCGGACCATGGAGGTAGAGGAGGGTTGGACACGTCCGGACACGATTGTAAACAACACACTTAAGGTTGCGCGCGTGAGTAGTGCGCCCTCACACGACCGATTTGGTCCAACACAACCGAGATTCAGAACTTTTTGTTTAGTTTTTGAGTCGTAGATTAAACAAAATTGCTAGATTCATTTTTTTTACCATTATGTTCTCAGTTTACTCAAAGTTAAAAAAAAGAGGAAAAAAGTGGGGAAGGTGTAAACAGGTCTCGACCTTAAAAATGACGATTCGTATTGACTTTAGCTAATTTCTGGCGCCATATTTGACTTCCACATGGTTGAGAATCCATAGGATTACGTAGGCCTACGTTCCTCTCCCTCCGTGTCATTTCACATCAGTTATTTTCCCGACATATTTATCTTGTTGTAGGCCTACTGCAAATTTTCTAAGCTGGGTCTAGAGTTCATTTAAAGACAAATCTATAGAGGCAAAGCTTGTGATGGACTGACCCAATTTTATGGGCCTGGCCATTGGCACGTGTACGTGCTTCAAGAATTCATCCACTACTAATCTCGTGTCTTCCATCTGGTATTACAAAGTTGAAGAGACGACTGTTATTGAACAGAAGATGTGTCCAAGTATGGAATTTTCCCACCTTTACAAATTTCACAGACCAGAAACGTACCCCACACCATGACTTTTTGACCTTGTTTACTGCTGTGTCCTTACCTCTAAAAAAATAGATTCTGATATTCAATAATAAACAGCACAGGATTTGATATTGTTATTTCAATTGTTAATTGTGTCGGTGGTCAGAAGGAAAGAGTTGACACAAGCCACATTAATCCTTGTGAACACGCTAAAAATTAAATTATCACAAAATTTGTGAACAGAGCGGAGTGAAATAATAAGCAATTGACTCACCCATAAATGCAGTCATGAAGACATTTCCACACCTGGATACGAACGTCAGGCTGTCCTGACCGTAAATTCCAACATGGAAGTGAAAACTGAAGCAAGACTTTCCACCTTCTGCCAAATTCCGTACGTCAAGTCCGAACCTCCAAGTTGAGCATGTCTCTCGCCGCCCATGGTCAGTCGGCAATCTACGGTACCAGGCGGGAAATTAAGCGTTCCAATTCAGCCAGGAAATAGCAATAAATCAACATGGCGTCCTTAAG
The DNA here is from genome assembly GCA_949987565.1 of Luidia sarsii. NCBI lineage: Eukaryota > Metazoa > Echinodermata > Asteroidea > Paxillosida > Luidiidae > Luidia > Luidia sarsii. Next base: position 6,133,557 of record OX465115.1, read on the forward strand.
TTGAAACAGGGATTCTAAAAATGCCCAAAATGTTTAATGTCGTCTGCACATGTACATGGACACTGAGCTAACACGTGCACAGTTTTAGCTGGCAGACGATAATAACAAGGCTTAGTGTTATGACTACATGTACATCAGTAAATCGGTTTAGTGATGTCACTCCGCACAAAAGCCAACAAGATCTGATTCATCATTTCAGTTGAATTAATTATATTTGTGATGGATCCTTTTAACCATAATTCACGTCTGCTATGTAGCAAATCAATGCAGGAATTATCATTTTGCGAATTATGGGGGCCCACCCAGCGACCTACTTTTATTAGTGGATGGATACAATTTTTAGCCAAGGCCTGTGCTGGTTGGTTCCCATCCCGCACGGATAACTTCAGCGTGTTGTGAACGCGGAGGACCAGTGACTCCCATAAGCCCCACGATACAGCCACCATTGGTCAATAGTTCTGAGACATTTTTGGGGGTCTAAATAAGTGTCCTTTTAGAATTGTTTGCATTTTCCTTTCCTTTAAAAAAAATAAAAACAAAACCTATCAGCAGAATTATTGACACACGTACACGGCAGTCACGCAAACAAACTGCATTTCTGAGCAAAATTGCAACTTCTGGTTTTAATAGTTTCAACAAAATACAAGATACAAATATTTTTTTAAACAAAGAATAATTGTTCCATAAAAAAGTGGAGTTACATATACATATACAACAATTAATAAATCTTAACCACCTTGAAATCACTACAAGCTAAACAGTCAAACAGTACCTTCAGGGTATCTCCATAATGTTTTACTGTGTAAATTTAATCAGTGTACAGTACTTGATATTTGAAATTGATCTGAAATATCTCAGTTGAAATCAATATAGTACAACGATGTGATTCGTGTCCAGCAAAATGCTTAGTACAACCCCTTAGGCCAAGCTAAAAAGCAAAAAATAGTCCATTAAATTTATCAATATGTACCAATTTATACAGATAATCAATGAACAACATTCCATTTCTGACATCAAACTCCAGACATTTCACAAAGCACTATTGGATATTGAACAAATAATCCTGACAAAAATCAAACGAAAATTGCCAAGTAATTGTGATCAATGTGGATCTTCGCCTAGTAAAAGACAATAATCTCAGTTAATATATACACATAACAAGAGTTAAAACACACTTGATTATAGCTAATAATTATGATTGGGTATTAAATGACAATAACTATTGACGCTATTCTGTTTTTATACCTAGTGCTTATGAAGCTGTTTTGTCTGACTACAAATCAAAACCGTAGTCAAAGTTCAATCTACAATCAGCATGTAGTATAAAAAATCCCAGAGATGAATAAATTGATATACTAATGTAGAAGTTAGCATCTGATCGTACAAATTTAGGTAAAATGAAACCCACTCTCACTTTTGTCTTCACTAAGATCAAACTGCAGACTTTGGTAACCCATTATAAACCGTCAATATATACAAATACTTGTAAAGCTACATGCTACAGACGAGGAAATTGTATTAAAATTTGAGGCAAAATGCATAAAATCTTCAGCCACATGGAAGGATTGAGAGAAAAACCAGCTGCAAGTTTGCATCAATGGATCGGGGAAAATTATGGCGCGAAGCAAGTATTGAAATGCTCTTTTGAGACAGTGAAAGATTTGAAAAGAATTCCGAGATAAAAATCCTGTCACTGTGTCCTACTCTATGCGACTAGCCGGTCTCATCTGGACCGTGCCTTCATGAAATCGTCCACATTTTCACAAAATGGCAAGCCCGTCCCCGCAGCAGACAAGATGTGCTTACAAAATAGCACCCTGACAGTTTGGAACATTTTTTAACGATCTTCCAATTGATGTGTAATCTAGGAGAGTTCTTGTGAAACGATGGTCTATGATGTTAACAACATAAAGTGAGACTGGTTTCTGTCTTGATATGCGTTTTAACAAGTTTTCCTACAAATGTTATATTTGGAAACAACTCACCAGTTCATGAAACTGCCAATGAGAAGAAGGACAGAATGAACAAACATCTAATTCTACGAGAAAAAAACAAACTTGAAGAATCAAGTGAACTCTGTTAAAATGTCTTCCGTAGAAATGCTGACATCACACAGATACTCTACATATTTGTATACATTTACCCCAAATCATCTAGGAATATAAAAAAACCATTGTATATAGCATGAAAATATAAAGATGGACTTAAAGATATAAATGTGTGGAAAAATATTTATGTTAAACCTGTACCCTGTCTTGTACCCTGTCATGTCTCCAAGTAATAACTTTGTGTTTATGGTCCATTTATTTCAACTCCTTCAAGGAAAAAACTGCACTTGGTTCACTGCTAATATCTATTTGACTGGCAGTAGATTCGTCTTCTCTTCTGGGAATGAATTATTTCGTCAAGATGATGTTGATTTGGAAGCAATTGAGTCAGGAAGAGTTCTTTAGGTACGTCTTCAGCCAGAGTCGATGATTGTCAAAGATGGCGCTGTTTACACATTTCCTGCGATGAGTGCGTCAAAATTTAGGAGGACCTGATGTTTCCATCCTTGCATGACTTTTCTTACATCCCTTTAGCAGGAATTTCTTTGACATTTGAAAAAAAAATACTGCTAGGATCGAAAATATTTGCATTTTAGTCATTTTAGTCAGTAAGCAAAGTCTAGAACTAAGTTTGGTTGCTATGGGCAATTTGTCTTAGCAACGTCCCTTTGTTAATAAGTAAACCAGAGAAATTACAGTGCTGCTGCTAGTGCTCTTCCTGTGCAGTTGCTGTCCCAGAATTGATTTTTGTTGCCACGGAGACTGCTTAGTTATTATCCTTGTACTCAAAGTTCATGTAGTCCTGGGAAAAGGGAGAAAGGTGAGAGCAATCATAAGTTCAATGAAACGTTAAACAAATGAAATGTTTGAGAAGGTTGTACAGGGATTGAAATATGCTAGACCATGGACTGAGTCTAGTGATTTCAGCGTCGGTCTAGTGCAGCGTGTGAATGCACTGGGCAGATGTCTGGAACTTGTCTTAGGTCTTGTCGATTGTTACTTTCTTCTGTTCTCTGTTGCCCGCTGTTTGTTTCTGTCTTGTCGACGCTTTAGGTGTGTTGGGGTTGCCCTTGGGGCAACTCATAGTGTTCAACACTCTTCCAACATTACCTAATTCATCTCAATTAATAACAATAATACAAATAACTACTAAGCTTTTTCTTTGATCTCCCTATCTTCCAGCGCCACAACACTGCCACTACTGACTAAGTAGTGACCAAATACAACTGACAATCTGACGAGAAAAGGTTTTGGAAACTTACAATGAGGAAAGCTGCCCCGAGAATGTTGGCTTTCATTCGGACATCCAGATCCATGGGAACTAGAAATGCAAAAATGAGAAATGAAAACATTGTGCTTGCAGTAAATCAATCAATCAATTGGTCAATCAATTGGTCAATCAATCAATCAATCAATCAATCAATCAATCAATCAATCAATCAATCAATCAATCAATCAATCAATCATCAATCATCAATCAATCGATTGATCGACAGACCAATCAATCAATCAATCAATCAATCAATCAACCACCCGACCAACCAATCAACCACCTGACCAATCAATCATCCAATCAATCGCTCATTCCTTGTCTAGTACTCACAGGTGCAGCTGAAGTTATCTGCCTTGGTGATGACCTCACGGAAGAATCCTCCCCACTGCTTGCTGACCTTTCCCACCTCACTCTTTCCATCCGATCCCAAGATCTGAGCAAGATAAAAAGAAAAAGAAAAAAAGATCATGAAGACACTGTCAACCATGATCCCATCCTAGCTAGGGAAGGCGTCTTAGCTGATAAAAAAAGTCTTAAAATTTAGTGGGCCTGACGTTTCGATCCTAGCAGGACCTTTCTCAAAGGCAGAGTGATAAAAAAAGTGTTGGTTTGTTTGTGTGGGGAGGTGACACGGGGGATGCTGGATTGGGGGTTGGTGAATGATGGTTCAGCAGGGGGGTGAGGGAGACTCCTACTGCTACACAGAGGATTGGTGGCTCAGTGGTGTCTCACTGAATCATACTTTATTGTCTTTTCATACTCTTTCCACTGGTATATTGTTTGTTTGGGTTTTATGTTTTGGAAAAGATGTCATTTGCAATCGACCTACTGGCCCTGGGCTGGATTTCACAAAGCCTCCAGCGCTGTTTGTCATTCTTGACCGTAGTTGACGGGATTGGGTTTCGTATAAAAAAATAAAAAAATATATATATAGGAGGAAAAACCCAAACAAACCCAGGAGCTTGTACAATGGGTTACTGGTGAAATGCCACAAAGCATGGACTTGCATCTAGCTGTGAATCTACATGCAATTCATTCACCACTTGGCAAAAACATTGATTACCTCCCTACGTTGAATAACCCCCCCCCCCAAAAAAAAAAAAAAAAAAATAATGAAAAAAATATAGTCAAACAACAAAGGAAAAACTAACTGGGAACTTTTGAACAATTTGAAAAATTGGCAACGAAAATCAAAGCTTTTTTTGCCAATTTTTTTAAAATATTTTTTTTTTAGATGAATTCAGCAAAGGCCACCGAGACTTCCTTCGCCCATGGCAGATTGTACGAGCCAGAGGGGCGTAAGCTGCATGGCGGTTCTTAAGATATATCCCTACTACTCCATATTCATGAACCACTACATTATTCCATTTGTTTCATTTCTATGAATCCATCAAGAGACCGAGGAGCATTAACTTGTACTTTCCTCTCACTGAGAACGATGAGAATCCCAAGGAAGGATAGAGAGCCAGCGCTATGGAAACGTGTGTGACGGTGACAAGATGCGACGCTTGATTTTGAAATTGGGTTTGGGCCTTGGGGGTTTGCAGTCAATGGGACTACTGCTTACCACAAATTCCACGTCAGCAGTGCAGCAGATGGTCTGACAGGGGCAGCACGGACCACGGATTCTCAGGACAGGATTCCTTGAAGTGTCCAGAATCTCATACATTGGCTTCCATTTGCTTCCACTACCAACCCCCCCCAAAAAAATATAAAAAAAGGAAAAAAGAGAGAGAGAGAGAGAGAGGGAAAGGGAGGGAGATAAAAAAGGAGAGACAAGAGAAGATAACATTGTTAGCGACAGTCATGGTTGTGCTTTGTAGCAGTGAGCAAGGTTTCACAGCCTGGTTGGGCGAAAACCACGACTGGACGAAGATTACCATACCACTAGAAGTGGTGCTAAAACTACCTGCATTTTATTTCAAATGGCTGGCCGCGCCAGTTGGTGATGGGCTTCAACTTGCCAGAGACTATTTCCAACTGTCATTTACCCAGCAAGACACTGCCAAATTCAAATCCTTGCAAGAGTTTTACCAGCCTTGATCCTATGGCCCACTCCGAACTGAAGCCACTGTCGGCCATTTTGGCACTCCCAATACAACAGGTTTACCAGCCTTGATCCTATGGCCCACCCTGAACTGAAGCCACTGTCAGCCATTTTGGCACTCCCAATACAACAGGTTTACCAGCCTTAATCCTATGGCCCACTCGGAACTGAAGCCACTGTCGACCATTTTGCCACTCCCAATACAACAGGTTTGTCAGCCTTGTTCCCAGGGTCTACTCAGAACTGAAGCCACCATCAGCCATTTTGGCACTCCCAATACAACAGGTTTGCCAGACTTGTTCCCAGGGCCTACTCAGAACTGAAGCCACCATCAGCCATTTTGGCACTCCCAATACAACAGGTTTGCCAGACTTGTTCCCAGGGTCTACTCAGAACTGAAGCCACCATCAGCCATTTTGGCACTCCCAATACAACAGGTTTGTCAGCCTTGTTCCCAGGGTCTACTCAGAACTGAAGCCACCATCAGCCATTTTGGCACTCCCAATACAACAGGTTTGTCAGCCTTGTTCCCAGGGTCTACTCAGAACTGAAGCCACCATCAGCCATTTTGGCACTCCCAATACAACAGGTTTGTCAGCCTTGTTCCCAGGGTCTACTCAGAACTGAAGCCACCGTCAGCCATTTTGGCACTCCCAATACAACAGGTTTGCCAGACTTGTTCCCAGGGCCTACTCAGAGCTGAAGCCACTGTGTGCAATTACATTGACAATTTCACTGTCTTTTTAAACCAGGGCCCTTACATGTACATGTAATTCAAACGCTGGGCAGTTCTACTCACATCTGACGACAGTAGCCCACCGTTTGTCCAGGAGGGGACTGAATCTCAATATCCATGGAGCAGCAATCAGTATCAGCACACCAACAGCATCCTGCCCAGAACTTGAACGGCCGCACCATTCGAATCACCTCCTACAACCAGATTACAGTAGCAATAGAAGTACATGGTTTTTTAAAAACACATGTTGACATTGCTGACAAATGTTAAATTATTGAGTCCCGTTTATCTGATGAAGTACATGTAGTGTTAAACTGGGAGGGGGTAGCTACTCTAAAGCAAGGCATTTTAAGCCTCCATCCCTATTGGTGGTAGACTGCCAGCCAAGGCTGACAAATAGACCTGGCAGGGGTGACTGGTGCATATACATATATGGTCAAACAACTAAATTTTAAAGAAGACCTACCCTTGACTGGTTGTCCACAACATGCATTGTAAACCCACGGGATGCACCACAGCAGATCCGGTGACAAAAGTCCGACTCTGTAATAGAAACCAACACAACAGAAAACTCAAATCTCCACACAACCACGTGAACAACTGTACATGGTCTACACTAGTAGTTAGCATGCTTAACCACTTCGCGCCGGGACCTCCGAATCCGGAACTCCATTGGCTTGACTATGCAACGGGGCCCACCGAATCCGGGCACCACTATTGTCCACATTCTAAACAAAGACTCTTTTCAGCTTAGAACAAAGCAATATGAAAAGACCCTTTTTGATGCAAGTTGCCACATGAATTGCAAGATTAGTAGCAGTGATTGTGCAATTGTGGGACTTTTACTGTGGAGGATCGAGGGATGCCGCGCTGCAGCTGAAAACACGCGGGGGACATTATCTTTGCATGCCACACAGCCCAACGGTCGTCGGTCTGGCATTGGAATTCCCCCACATTCTTTACCTTAATCTGTACGCTCGTTTGTGGCCGACCAACTCGAAGATTTGACTGCCTGCAGTGGAGGCTGGAGTCTGCGGTCAGGGATTGTCAGCAGCGTACACGCACACACACACACACGTCCGTTACGGTCCGTTGACGATGCACAAAGGGCCCTTTTTCGAACGGATAATCTCTTGACAAAAGCCACAACGACGTCCGAATTGTGCCAGGTTTTACTCTCTTGTACCCATAGTATACCCTTATCAATTTATTTCACAGAAATATATTGTTCCGATTGTTTTAGCGAGATTTGAAAATGATGCATTGTTCAAAAAAACCCGTATGGCGGTCATCGGCGCTGAAAAACCCCCCGGCGCGAAGTGGTTAACCCTGCTCCCAAGCGGAGGTAGAAAAGTCCACCAGGGGTTAAGGGGACATGTCTCGGCATGTATTTCTTAGGCCATTGCTGTTGAGTGAAAAGGCCTCTCAATTTCATAGAGATATAGTGGAAGGTACACACTAATCTTCACAATTTTGCTTTTAAGAAAGCACAAAATGTTATGATTCACAAAATCACTTTGCCATCCAAAACTTCACTTGTGTTTCATGGTAAGTAAAGAACTGTTGAATACAAGTCAGAAGCAATCGCATGGTGGATTTGTAATCCTGTTTATACGGCACAGACTTAACATGCTGAGCAGGTTTTCACGCATGAGCGGGTTAATGATAACAGGGCGCTGGGCAGTGCTTACCCTCGTAGGCGAAGTAGACTTGCTGTCCCAGTGAGTTCTTGATGGCATAGCGGTTCTTGCACTCGATGTCGGTCAGGGCCTCAAAGAGCTCAATCTGCTGGTGGATCAGGAGCTGGTCCACCTGGGACAGGTACTCCAGGCCTGGGGGTATGCCCACGATGCTTGCAGGCATGGGCATCCATTGCTGCCCTCCCTGGCTAGTGGCACCGGGCTGCTTGACCTCTACCTGTGACCAGACCAAGCAAGGTGCGACAGCACTTGTACAATTAACCCATGTATCCATTATCCGTCGAGTTACGGGATTTCCCGTAGGACGCAGAAATGCTACAAATGCCGAACTACATGAAATTCCATGTTTTTTTTGGGGGGGGGGGTTGTGAAAATAATGATGTTATCCCATTCACTATTCGGTTGATATGGTTTATGATATTTTAGATTTTCTTGTATCATAATAAAGGAAATTTCATACTCTTTCCACTGGTATATAGTTTGTTTGTGTTTTATGTTTTGGAAAAGCTGTCATTGGCAATTGACCTACTGGCCCTGGGCTGGATTTCACAAAGCCTCCAGCGCTGTTTGTCATTCTTGACCGTAGTTGGCGGGATTGGGTTTTGTATAAATAAAAAAAAAATTATTATAATTATTATTATATAGTATTATGGTTTCATTTCTTTGATTGATCGTAAGTTACGATGGGTTTGATGAAATCAACTGCTGGTGTGGTTTTGAAAGATAAGGGTAGTCTGCAGTGACACCAAGTGGAAATGTCTCTCAGTAATGTGAGTACCAGGGAACATGTCTATGTGCACATGTACAAGTACATGTATGCACATTTAATAGTTCTGAAAAGATTTGGTAGAGTGTCGGTAAACAGTTTGGGCAGGATGCTACTGTACTGTAGGTGGAATGTTTACATCATCAGTTGACTACCAGTAGATGGAGTCTAACTGGTGAGTTTGAGTCATGCCATTATCCTTGTGAGAGAGGACAAAAGGAATGCGTACATGTACTACGTAGGCCTTATAATAATGTGACCCAGTCACCCAGCACAGCGACATGAGGAATATCCCACCAAAACACTTTTCGAGTAAACAACGCCTGAAGTCAAAGTATCTTCTCAATTCGATAAAAAAAGTTAATGTATATTGGAGGATATTATGTTCAAAGGATTTTTCCAAAATCCCTCTCTAAATGTTTAAAAAACGAGGATTTCGGGGGAGTGTTTGTGTACTGTTTTCATGAAAATTTCAAGTTCCTGCCTTTTTGAATGGCCACTTTCGAGGAGTTACTGTAGAATGGTGCTGCTATAATTTATTGTGTCTGGTACCAAATGAACGAACAAAGTCCCCTTGTACACACCATGTAGTACTATTCCCAACAAAGTTCACACGGAAATAATTTTGATATCATTTGAAAGAAAATGGTATACTCTTTCACATCATCAGCAAATCTCAAAATCTCAAAAGTGGGGGTTATTCCTCATTATGCTGTGCCGGGTCACATATGTGCGCTACAGTACTGCAGCATACAAAAGAGGAGAGCTAATGCCATTGCACAGCGCTATTGTACATGTAATGTACATGTACATGCAGGCATGCAGGAGATGGGGTTACTGCACAGTATTTATGAGTGTTTATTTGCTGTGTCACTGGACAGGCTCCTGCATAACAATGGAAGGCTACTACTAGGCAGAAATAGACTTGTGTTTGCTTTTGGGATTACACACAGTAGGGAAGGGGGACTAGTGGGGAGAATGTGGAAGCATGGAGGAAGGAAACATCTACTGTACAGTCAGCTTCTGAAGAGTTCTCATGCTATTCATGGCAAAGGTACACATGTACATGTAGCAAGGCCAGAATAGCTTGGGATGAAACATGTACAAATTATCTCTTTCTTTTTGTTACCTTTTTTAAACATGGCATAAAAAACTTTGACTGGATTTGAATCCAAGACCTGTAATTTTGCGGATAGGCAAAGAGATTTGGTAATCATTTTTTACATTGTAACGAAACATGATACAGTCGAGGATAGTACCGACAAAAAATGATAGAATCCGTCAAAACTTTCACCTGAAACACGGCCAATTAGCAATTAGTAATTAGTCATTTAGTAATCATCTTACATGTACATGCGTACTCATTCATTACTACTCATCGAATCATGGCTATGGCTGGCTGTTACATGGAGTTGTCAAATTGAATGAAAACATAAGCATGGTACTGACTGGTAGTGTGGTACATGTAGATCTGTAGGTACAGCTATTGCATTAAACAGACCATGTACATGTACTTGTCCAATATACTACAAATAATAATTAATTATTACATAATTACAGTTCGTTCAAACTTAAAACGTGTAACTTTAGACAAGTCCTGTGTAACTAAGATAAGTTTGGTAAAATTGTTCTTAGGACACGTTATAGTTAAGATCGATCTTTCGGTCAGGGCAGGTCCTACATGTAAGTCCAAAGATCGATCTTAAAATAAGAAGACTGAGTTTCGTGAAATCAGTCCCTACTCCCTAGTATGCAAACTGACATGACTGAAGGTCTTGGATTCAAGTCCCCGTCCAGTTAAAGTTTTCTTCGCCATTTCTCAAAGTTTTCCATATTCTTATAATTTATTTTGAAATACGTATGGTAATCTCATCTGATTACCAACTGAATGACGAGAGTAAGTCAATGATAATGTACATATTGTAATCAGCTAATAATGGCATTTAAATCATGTATATCAGCCTATCCTCTTTGTTTTATCACAGGCAAACAAACATTTATAATCGGAAACATGTTTATGTTTCAGATTTACCCTATAGTACCTTATCTGCAACACATATGTACATGTAGGCCTACATGTACATGTACATGTAAATTTGGATCACAGGTAAAAGTGTGAGTGAAAACGGTACAATTTCAATTGCGTCTGGAATTTGTGTACAGGCAGACAGGGAGATCCCATGAAGATCATAGTTTTGCGTTACCAGCGTTCTTACCATCTGAGCTATCCAGCCCTGAGACACTGTTAGATGGCAGCCTTCCCAAATAGTCAACTACATGTACAGTAGTCTTGCCTTTAAAATCTGGGTCCCATGATTATAAATGCGCAATTGAACCAAACTGGAAGTTCAAGTTTCATCTGAAAGCTCCTTTCCTTGACACTTTTTTTGATACATTCATTGGTTTGGAAAGCATTTCCTGGAACCTTTTCCAAACTCAAACACAACCTTGACCATTTCCTTTCGGGAACAGAGCGATAAACGGGAAAACAACCATCCACTTTGCCTCGGTGATTTTCATGTTCAAAAGAAAAATGTGGAAACTGTACAGGGCCAACAAGGTTTTCCCACGCCACACCTCTACTCGCGGATCTCCATTGGCTTCCAGTTAACCAGCGCATTGTGTTTAGGACGGCATCGAACATGTTCAAAACTTTTCCCACCTGATATCTTGGATATTCTTGATCTCAGGAAACCCAATCGCCAAGGCCTTCGTTCACAATACAATCTGGTAGTTCCTCGCCCTCCTCGTACCCTCAAGAGAGCCGGGGACCGCACATTCTCCATATCTCCGGACCTAAAAATTGGAATGCTCTTCCAGTTCCAACCTCCATCCGCAATGCTTCATCCACTGACCAGTTCAAAAGACTTCTTAAGACTCACTTGTTTAATAGGAACCTGTAATTTTACTTTGTTTTGTTGTCCACTGATCTCGTCTTTGTATTGGCACTCTCCCCAAGCGCTTTGCATCCCTGGAAAAGGCACTCTATAAATGCGTTTAATAGTTTATTATTATTTTTTATTAACATGGATGAAGGCTTTTCAAAGACAGAAATTGTAGAAAGTGCTTACTCACTTAAATATTAAACTAAAAAGGGCACATGTACGGTACATGTACATGTACCGTACAATCACATGTACAGCGCACGTGTTGTATCCATGGTTGTATACAGTACCAGTCGGCTCTTCACAGGGCGATGACCTGCGCGCGCACCACGAGTGTGGACTGTTATTGCGAAACAGCAAATAGCCGTCGTGCGGGGTATACGTCACGAGACTAAGCGCTGATTGGTCGAGGCGCCAGGTTCGGATTCCGAACCTGGCGGAGACGTTGACGGGAAATTTACAGACAGTATTTGGGTGAGTTTCTGCCCGTTTTTCGGAAAAGTATTTTACCCACGATGTTTTGAGTTATCTGATCACATTCAGTATACATTTGGGATCAAGTGCATGTCCTTAGATTGTGTGTGGCGATTTTCCAAAGGGTGGAAAAAGGGGGCCATCGGGACAGTGGTGTTTCCAAAATGGTAAAAACAAGAACCTCGCATATAATCTTGTACATACGTTCCCGTAACCCTCAGGTCTCCGACCTTCGGGAGGATGAGGGTTACGGTTACCGCAACTAGGACTATGTTAGAAGAATACACCGTCTTGAATGTCTACTGAATAAATTTGAAACAAAATTCTGCCCATTTGATATGCTGCATTGCAGGTGCACAGTCACAGAGAGATTTGAACACATGCATGTTGTAAATTTGTACATGTATGTGGTGGTTTGAGACGAATGAATTGCTCTTCTGTGCAGTTTTGGGGCAATTTTTTGGGGAAGAGTAGTCCGAGTAACTTGCCCCCTTACAATTGCCGCCTTTTTTTTTTAAATTAAAAAAGGGCATTTGTAAGGGTTAAGCATTTGTAGCAGTTTTGGGGCAATTTTTCGGGGAAGAGTAGTCCGAGTAACTTGCACCCTTACAATTGCCGCTTTTTTTAAAATTAAAAAAGGGTATTTGTAAGGGTTAAGCATTTGTAACTTAGTTATTCGGACTAGGGAAGAGTATGGTGTTAAGATCTGTCACTGTCACCAGTGTCAGAATGGAACAATTATCAATGACAACAGCTTGAAAATTAGTTGAAACAAAAAAATTGGAACACGAATGGGACACAGATGTATATTCATAGCAACAACAAACCAAGATGCTTGTAGGCTACCTCCATGGATCGAAAAACCATGGAGGAATAAGCTCTTCTTATTTCTCCATGGACAAACCAATTCCAACTTTCAAGCCGACGCCGTAACACTTTTCCAAACAGAAAAAGAGTGACTCAGTCTCAATGCAGTCTCACACTTTCATTTCATTGTGCGGCAGTAGGACGACAAAAGCTCCTTCTCAACTTCCCACGAGCCTGATGAGGTGTAAACTGTGTGGTTACGACATTTCAAAGGTGGTTTCTTGTGAACTTTTCTCTCTAACCTGAATCACAACATTGGAAAGTTAGTCGATCCACTCCATGGTCACAACATTCGCTACACTGTCGTCACCTCGACTCTTGCACAGTACTCAGTAGCAGCATGGTAGCAGCAGCAATTTAAGATGACAAACATTGATAAAGATGAGGCGGATATCCTCAATTTGAACTTACCATGGGGTTATCTTGTGCAGCCATGTCTGGGGATGATCTGACAGGAAATCTGAGCGGATATTTCCAACAATTTATTGGCGAAATTTATGGAAGTACGATCAGTGATCGAGTTACGCCGTGTATCACTCCAGAAGTTAGGACGACACCCAAATGTAGGCGGTGATGTAATCGGCAACACAAACATACGTGTAGTTGGTGTCAGCACTTTCTCTACTCGTGTCAGGTGCCTATGACGTCAGACGCGCCCAACATAGCAACATAGCCTGTAGGCTGCAGCCATAGAGCTCTATAATTAATTATTTATAGAGCTCTATGGCTGCAGCCGATTTAACGAAACTGTGCGTAACCAAGGAGGTCCTTGGCGTAACTTACGCCTTGTCTGCTTTCTGGAGTATAACAGGACCGACATGTGACCATTGATCTGCATGTGACGTTCAACCAACGTCGTTGAGCTATGCTGGTACCCCGTAAATTGTGTAGGGACTATACAAGGACGTGTTTTGTAAACCAGCGTAGGTTACGGCTTAGGGCGTTATACTGTTAGGGATACGGTTACGGTTAGAGTTCGAGTTGGGTTAGCGCATGGAGGAAGGAAAATACCTCCATGGTTAGCGTTAGTGATAGAGTTAGGATTAGGATTAGGATTTGGGTTAGGGTTAGGATTGCTTCGTGCTTGAACCTGTAACTACCTGAGAAATGAATGAATGAATGAATGGGGCGGGCGGGGGGGAGGACGCAGCAAAACCTGGCTTTGCACATGCGCACATAGCTTTGCCATGAGAGAGCGCCACCCGTCGTGTTTGGGGTTCACGACTTAATATGTCCCCCACCCTTTCAAAAACGAGAACGTGCCCTAATGGACCTTTCCCATGAAATATGCAAATTAGACCTAGCGCATGCGCTTAGCTAAATTGGTGGGCAAGCGGGCTGCCAACCAATCATCGTTTCCCACGGGCGTGCGCGCGTTCCTTCTCACTAACATTTTTGCGTGCGGTCATTGGCTATTCAGCGTCTCCTATGCGCGCATTTCGAAACCTGCACGCAATGCGCACTCGTTTGCCCACCAATTTAGTAAAGCGCATGCGCCAGCTCTTATTTGCATATTTCATGGGAAAGGTCCATTGTGCATAATATGCTCAAACAAAATAAAAGAGAAAGAAAACGTATTATAGAGTCGCTATGCTTTTTTGATATAATTATATGAAATTAAAAAAATATGCCCTATTGCTCATCTAATCATCGTTTTTCCAACCAACGTAAAACCACTAAGTTCTGATACGGATGTTTTGCAGTGACGTAGGTACCTGATGCATATTCATACTCGGCAGAGGGTCGCACCAACATACGTTACCCATTATTAACTCTACCCTCCTGAAGTGTTGCGCCCGGCCGCCATTGTTCGACCGCGTATTTTGTGCACGAGCAACGCGCAGTGTCCTATCCAGTCTTTATTATGGAGATCAATGGCTGGTTCCCGTCCCCAACCTGCCTGCCTGGTCTCCAGACGTCTCATTCCATCCGAAATGTGAGACGTCAAACGAAACGAAACGAAACCCTTGAGACGAAACCCTTGATATCAATTGATAAAACTAAAGTTGATTTGGTTACCTCGATGAGCACCAGTCCCGACTGCCTCGCAAGTTTGACATTCGATGGTTATAGCTTTAAAAAGCAGAAAAGTTCATTTCAGAATCCACTGATACTGAAATTCAGATGGATTCTGAAAAAGAAGAAAAAGATACAGTCATCCATTTATTCCAATCAGATTTCCCCTAGAAACTAAATTGAGTTGGGTAATAGACTTACACAGGGCGACGGAGTGCACCAATTTTCACAGTACCAACAGTCAAACATAAACAACCGAGCCGACGTTGTTTTCTTGCTTAAGAATACCAAATAACTTGTCTTGTCACGTTGTAGAAAGTACATGGGACTATTCTACAACCCCTTCTTCGTACGCTCGCAGGATCAGGAAGATCAGTTTGACGGCGCCCTTCCAGATGTACGGTACACAAAATAATGATGGGCAGGCCCCTGAGCGAATTAATTGGCTACGGCTTAATCGCACACGAGTCTATGGAAGCCTCTGGTCTAGCGGCTGCAGCCAATTCCCATAGACTTGTGTGTTAGGCCGTGTTCGCATTGACTACGGCTTAATATTACACACGAGTCTATGGAAGCCTCAGGTTAAGCGGCCGCAGTAAATTCCCATAGACATGTGTGTTATTCCCAGCCTGAGGGGAAAAAAAGATGAACATCCCAATACACAGATTCCAAGATTCGGAGTCAATCTCTGCCTCTAGTTCTTTGCGGAAGAAACAAGCATGAGAAATAAAATAATGTTCCTAATTAAATTTAATTTGGCACAAAAACCAAACCCCACACATACAGATCCAATTACCATGATAGAAAGTTACCATGGAAATCAATAATGAAATATATCTATTCAGTCATATATCAGAAAATTATACCTGTAGACTAAAAAACCAATGATTTTCAGGAATTCAGAAAATGAAGATATACTTCAAACTATTTTGATTGCAAATGCTGTGTGAAATATTAAAACACATGTCTCTTCAAATTATACACCGAATTCATTCATGGAAAGGGAGTGAAATAAAACATTGTACTATCAAGTTTAAACTTATAATATGTCCAGGAAATGCAAATCTTGCGTAGCACAGAAACATGATTCTTTTCTTTGGAAAGTACAATGAATGGTCACTTATTTACTTACTCATCAGGAAGTTAGTAATTATAATGGTATAAAGAGTAGGGATTTTAAGAGTTTGAAAATCTGCTGTTTTTGAGAAAAGAGGAAACTTGTTGAATTTCAAAATACCGCCCTTTATGTCTGAACATTCAAGTTATCATTTAATTTCATTTTCATGGTTTTTCTAAGGGCATGGTTGACGGATTGAGCCGAAACTTATGCAGGTGTGCTACTTATTTTATGCAAATGTTGAGTTTGACCTTCGGAAATGGTGTGCCCTTTAAGTTTTTGGTTTCGCTATTGGTATGATGAGCATCATGATTGCACTTCTTCTAAAACATCTTAATCATTAGAAATTCAAAGAGCTAGGCATGCAAATTGTGGTCCACCAATCATAAAAATGTGTGAATGATTCTTGAATATAAAAGGTTAATTTATTTCAGATAGCTCAGATGGAAAAGCACTGGTATGTTAAATCCAGAGGTCTCGGGCTCAAGTCCCGATCCAGTCAAAGTTTCATTGCCAATTTTTCAATTTGTTCAAAAGTTCCCAGTCAGTTTTCCCTTTGTTTGTTTGATTTGAATTGAAAAAAAGCTGCATCCACTTTGTGTGATCCCCGCGCTGCTGTAGCCAGGTTTACAACAATTGCTTGTTTGCATCTGAATGAAAGTGGGGTGTGATCCCTGAAGATATACGGCAATTAATGGTTGAATTGCTTCTGACTGGCGCCCCCACACAGGCAAAGACTATTAGGGAAGGCCACCGTCTAAGGGCTGGATAGCTCAGATGGAAGAGCATTGGTACTTTAATCCTGAGGTCTCGGGTTCAAGTTCCGGTCCAGTCAAAGTTTTCTTTTCCAATTTTTCAATTTATATTTCAGTCTTGTCAGTTGTCAGTCAGTTTGCCACATTGGTAGCAAGTTTCTAATTTTGAGAATGGTCCTGCCAGGATTGAAACATTACAGGCACTCCATCATTTAACGCTTGGTGTATTTGAGATCAGTCTAGCCAGTAAGTAGTTTAATAACTTTTCTGTAGAATTTATGAAATTTGTTTACGCTTTTAAGGTTGGTAAATTATTATGAAAAGGCACACATTTTGTTAAGACAATGGTTAATGGCTTACATTAATAAAGAGTGAACAATAAACATCGAAATTAGTAAACAAATAATAATTGGAATGATTGTACGAGATAAGAGTGTAGTAAGGCACATCAACACTCTATATAAAGTTGTTTGACAATCTTCTTGTTTATATATGTACTTGGTTGCCATGGTATTAGTTTTGACTCTCCCATCATTCGTTTGATTGGTCATTGCTATGGTAACTGGAGCTCATCTGCACACCCTTACCAAAGCAACGGGCCAAAGAGCTTCGAGACGGTCAGCAATGGCCAGCTTTACTCATCACTATGTCCTATCACTGGTTGTCCAGGGAGATGACCTTTGACTCCCGCCTTGACCTTTCAGCCTCAAAGGTCAGGAGATGACTGGCCAAGATATCGTCCGGCGTGGTTTTGAGAAGAGATGGATCCTTATTCTAAAAAAGAAAAAAAAAAAAAAAGGTTTTAGTTAAAAATCAAAAGAAAGCACTCAGTGACACCATGTTTGTAATCTCTTTCATCAAGGCTCAGAATGTGGATCAACATTTCAGGCAGAAGGCCCATTGTTAGGAGACCAATAGAGAATGATACATGTAATTATACTGGATGTACAGTAAGTCTCTCTAGAATGAGTGTGGCTCTGATAATTAAGAGCCGGTATCTCAAGGTTTTGGGCATTGTGGGCTCTGCCCATCATCAAGAGACCGCTGGATTCCATCCAAGCATGGTTTCATCAACATTTGGAGTGCCTGACGTTTCGATCCTAGCAGGACCTTTCTCAATGGCAGAATTCTGACTTTGAGAAAGGTCCTGCTAGGATCGAAACGTCAGGCACTCCAAATTTTGATAATCCCCTTTTGGTCATTTCAGTCAGTAAACAGTTTGTGTTCAGGAGATCAATGATGCGCTTTGTCAGGGCAAGATTCCTCTAGATCATGGTCCAATCTCTAGTAAAAAAAGAACACACCCCGAACGAACCAACAACCCAAACTTACCGTGATGGCCTTGACAAAGTTGGCTATGAGAAAGAAGTCAGCCAGGCTGTGTCCCAACAGTTTGGCCGGAATGACTACATCTTCCGTTTTTATCTCGGCCCAAACTGTCTGCTGACTAAGGAAATCCGTCACCAGGACTTCGCCTTGAATATTCAAAGAGATCTCCCCCTGTAGTAATGCCAAAGACAATGGACGGTTTGAAACGTTGAAGATGATTTCACAAGATGCTGGACCCCCCAAAAAGGCATCCATTTCATTGATTTTCTGCAAGCGAATAACAGTATAATTATATAATATGATGCTTTACGTTGAGGAGAATGTAATTCAATGATGAGTGTTTGCCCTGCTCAACGTTATAAGCACAGGAGTGCTCAGTCATTTGCTTTTTTGACAATTTATCAGGCAGCTCGGGTGGGATTCGAACCTGTGCATCAAGGTTAGCAACTGAAACATCACTACCAGCAACACAATTAGTCGCATGACTTTGATCACCTTTCTCCTTGTCTGTACCACCGCGACGAACAACACTTTCCTTTCTATAGATAAATCATGATGTTTGCAAAAATTTGCATGGAGGATAATGTAATTCAATGAGGGTTTGCCCTGCTTGATGTAATAAGCACTGATTGAGTGTTCAGTGCTTTGCCCGATGCCTGATGTAAAATCAAATGAAGTTGTGTATTGAGAGCTGGCATACCAGGAGAACCAATAAATTTTACCTTCAGGGCAGGACTTGTAAAGATGTGGAAATACGCAAATATATGTAACACATGAAATATCTTAATTGGAATGTTTGCAGTGACACCATGTAGCACTTTCGAGGAGTGTGGCTCTGAAAAGAGCTGGTAACTCCACATTTTGGATATGAGTGTATACTCTCCCCGTTGTCAGGAGACTGCTGGATTCCGACTATCATCGGTGTTTTATATGCCTGATGAAAGTGATGGGGTCTGCAAAACTATGTCCAACCTTGGTTCCAAAGACTCTGACAGTCCTCTGAGATATGTCCTTAGTAAACGCAATCATGCTGAGACTTGCAGTCTGTCCGCTCTCAAAGCTCAAGTTGACGACCTGAGAAAAACCAGAAATCAGGATACTAATTAATTCACCGTCTGAAATTACTGATGAGCAATGTGATTGATTGCCTGAATAGATATTAGTTATCTCTTATTAAGCAGATTTCAAAAGCTGTATCCATTTTGGGGGATTCTGATCTGCTGTAGCCAGGTTTTTGTTGTTTGCATCTGAATGAAAGCGGGGCTGTGATCCCTGGAGATATAAGGCAGTTAATGGTTGAATTGCTTCTGACTGGCGCCCCCACCCCGGCAAAGACTAGTTGACTATGTTGGGCAGATGGGAAGAGCGCTGGTACATTAATAAAAAAAATGCACACTACAGTGGTTAAAGACTGATAGGGTTGTAGCACACTAAATCAATCCAAGATGGCTCCATCTAGCTGATTATCATGACCCACATTTTTTATTTAAAAAGAGGTCTTTGGAGGCTAATTAACTGATATATTGTAAAAAAAAAGAAAAAAAAAAAAAGTGAAGCTTAAGCCAACCTGGGGGCTCAATCTTCAATTTCGTGTGTAATTTGGACCATATCTGGCTTTAACCACTTCGCGCCGGGGGGGGTTTTCAGCGCCGATGACCGCCATACGGGGGTTTTTGAACAATGCATCATTTTAAAATCTTGCTAAAACAATTGGAACAATATATTTCTGTGAAATAAATCAATAAGGGTATACTATGGGTACAAGAGAGTAAAACCTGGCACAATTCGGACGTCGTTGTGGCCTTTGTCAAGAGATTATCCGTTCGAAAAAGGGCCCTTTGTGCGTCGTCAATGGACCGTAACGGACGTGTGTGTGTGGGTTCGTGTACGCTGCTGACAATCCCTGACCGCAGACTCCAGCCTCCACTCCAGGCAGTCAAATCTTCGAGTTGGTCGGCCACAAACGAGCGTACAGATTACGGCAAAGAATGTGGGGGGAATTCCAATGCCAGACCGACGACCGTTGGGCTGTGTGGCATGCAAAGACAATGTCCCCCGCGTGCTTTCAGCTGCAGCGCGGTATCCCTCGATCCTCCACAGTAAAAGTCCCACAATTGCACAATTACTGCGGCTAATCTTGCAATTCATGTGGCAACGTGCGTCAAAAAGGGTCTTTGTACTGATTCATAATGCTTTGTTCTAAGCTGAAAAGAGTCTTTGTTTGGAATGTGGACAATAGTGGTGCCCGGATTCTGAGGGCCCCGTTGCAAAGGCAATCCAATTGACCTCCGGATTCGGAGGTCCCGGCGCGAAGTGGTTAAATGTGGCCGTATTTAACTGTAGAAGTGGAGGGGTCCATCCCAAAATCCATGCAGAAATTCGGCTTGGATGGCTACACATTTTGGGTTTTTTTCTGGGGGTAATTAGCAAAAAATCTTCTCGGCTAAGGGCACTAAAATGAAAAGAATCTGAGAGATGAAGGTCCAAACTACAATTTTAAGTATAGCTACAAATACTGAGAGACTTTTTGTGTGGAATAATTGGCTTTGAAAGTGAGTGTTTTTGTAGTGTTCAATGGGAGCTCGATTTAGTGTTCTGCACCCATAGAGCTCTATTAAAATTGTCTAGCGCCCTCTGTTGACCAAAATTTGTCAAGTTCAAATATCTGGCCTACAAATTAATGGTGTAGCTTGTCTGGCGCCCTCTATTGCCCAATTTTGTCAAGTTCAAATGACCAACCCCAAAACATTGGCAAATTTAGTCTTCTTTGCTCATTTCCACTCCTGTTCTGCACCAAATGAGGTGCAAAAATACCCACTATACTCACATGATTGCATGTATATTAAACATTGGTCGCACAATTGGTCCATTTAAATTCGTACCTGATTATCACAGACGTCATTGTCACTGTCATAGACACATCGGCCATAAGGGCCATTGCGCAGGGCATCGGTGACATTCTCAATGGAAGGAGTGCCACAAAGAACTGACACTGGCCAGTTAGTCTCACCCTGAAACAAATAGACATCAAGTCCAAGTCCTAGATTTAATTTCAATAAGTTGCAGACCAAGATATCAATGCCCAAGACTGAGACCAAGATCTCAATGCCCAAGACTGAGACAGAGATCTCAATGCCCAAGACTGAGACCGAGATCTCAATGCCCAAAACTGAGACCAAGATCTCAATGCCCAAGACTGAGACAGAGATCTCAATGCCCAAGACTGAGACCGAGATCTCAATGCCCAAGACTGAGACCGAGATCTCAATGCCCAAGACTGAGACCAAGATCTCAATGCCCAAGACTGAGACAGAGATATCAATGCCCAAGACTGAGACCAAGATCTCAATGCCCAAGACTGAGACAGAGATCTCAATGCCCAAGACTGAGACCAAGATATCAATGCCCAAGACTGAGACCAAGATCTCAATGCCCAAGACTGAGACAGAGATCTCAATGCCCAAGACCGAGACCCAGATCTCAATGCCCAAAACTGAGACCGAGATCTCAATGCCCAAGACTGAGACCAAGATCTCAATGCCCAAGACTGAGACAGAGATCTCAATGCCCAAGACCGAGACCCAGATCTCAATGCCCAAAACTGAGACCGAGATCTCAATGCCCAAGACTGAGACTGAGATCTCAATGCCCAAGACTGAGACCCAGATCTCAATGCCCAAGACCGAGACCGAGATCTCAATGCCCAAGACTGAGACCGAGATCTCAATGCCCAAGACTGAGACCCAGATCTCAATGCCCAAGACCGAGACCGAGATCTCAATGCCCAAGACTGAGACCGAAATCTCAATGCCCAAGACTGAGACCCAGATCTCAATGCCCAAGACTGAGACAGAGATCTCAATGCCCAAGACTGAGACCCAGATCTCAATGCCCAAGACTGAGACAGAGATCTCAATGCCCAAGACTGAGACCCAGATCTCAATGCCCAAGACTGAGACTGAGATCTCAATGCCCAAGACTGAGACCCAGATCTCAATGCCCAAGACTGAGACCCAGATCTCAATGCCCAAGACTGAGACCGAGATCTCAATGCCCAAGACTGAGACCGAGATATCAAATGCCCAAGACTGAGACCGAGATCTCAATGCCCAAGACTGAGACCGAGATCTCAATGCCCAAGACTGAGACCGAGATCTCAATGTCCAAGACTGAGACCGAGATCTCAATGTTCAAGACTGAGACCGAGTTCTCAATGCCCAAGACTGAGACCGAGACCTCATCAAATGCCCAAGACTGAGACCGAGATCTCAATGCCCAAGACTGAGATCGAGATCTCAATGCCCAAGACTGAGACCAAGATATCAATGCCCAAGACTGAGACCGAGATCTCATCAATGCCCAAGACTGAGACCGAGATCTCAATGCCCAAGACTGAGACCTAGACCTCAACACCCAAGACTGAGACCGAGATCTCAATGTCCAAGACTGAGACCTCAATGTCCTAGACTGCTTTGCATCTAAGATGGCCTGTACGTACCGATTTCACACAATCCAAGTAGAATCTCTTGGCTGAGTAACAGCAATCCTGTTCAACGGGGCAATCCAGACATCTAGAGGCTGCTCCTGATGGCTGGGAAGAAATATAAAGACACAAGGTTCTGGGTCAATGAACTATATTCACCAAGAAAATGGCTCTGGCGAGAGGAAAAACTTTTCAAGTGAACAAAAAGAAAGGAAGGGCAAGCAGTAGGGAAGGGATCATAGGAGGAAAGCCGGTAGACAGACCAGGGTGAGATCAAAGGGAAGGGCAAGCAGTAGGGAAGGGATCAAAGGAGAAAAGCTGGTAGACAGACCAGGGTGAGATCAAAGGGAAGGGATCATAGGAGGAAAGCTGGTAGACAGACCAGGGTGAGATCAAAGGGAAGGGCAAACAGTAGGGAAGGGATCATAGGAGGAAAGCCGGTAGACAGACCAGGGTGAGATCAAAGGGAAGGGCAAGCAGTAGGGAAGGGATCAAAGGAGAAAAGCTGGTAGACAGACCAGGGTGAGATCAAAGGGAAGGGATCATAGGAGGAAAGCCGGTAGACAGACCAGGGTGAGATCAAAGGGAAGGGCAAGCAGTAGGGAAGGGATCAAAGGAGGAAAGCCGGTAGACAGACCAGGGTGAGATCAAAGGGAAGGGCAAGCAGTAGGGAAGGGATCAAAGGAGGAAAGCTGGTAGACAGACCAGGGTGAGATCAAAGGGAAGGGCAAGCAGTAGGGAAGGGATCAAAGAAGGAAAGCCGGTAGACAGACCAGGGTGAGATCAAAGGGAAGGGCAAGCAGTAGGGAAGGGATCATAGGTGGAAAGCCGGTAGACAGACCAGGGTGAGATCAAAGGGAAGGGCAAGCAGTAGGGAAGGGATCAAAGGAGGAAAGCTGGTAGACAGACCAGGGTGAGATCAAAGGGAAGGGCAAGCAGTAGGGAAGGGATCAAAGAAGGAAAGCCGGTAGACAGACCAGGGTGAGATCAAAGGGAAGGGCAAGCAGTAGGGAAGGGATCATAGGAGGAAAGCCGGTAGACAGACCAGGGTGAGATCAAAGGGAAGGGCAAGCAGTAGGGAAGGGATCATAGGAGGAAAGTCGGTAGACAGACCAGGGTGAGATCAAAGGGAAGGGCAAGCAGTAGGGAAGGGATCAAAGGAGAAAAGCTGGTAGACAGACCAGGGTGAGATCAAAGGGAAGGGATCATAGGAGGAAAGCCGGTAGACAGACCAGGGTGAGATCAAAGGGAAGGGCAAGCAGTAGGGAAGGGATCAAAGGAGGAAAGCTGGTAGACAGACCAGGGTGAGATCAAAGGGAAGGGCAAGCAGTAGGGAAGGGATCAAAGGAGAAAAGCTGGTAGACAGACCAGGGTGAGATCAAAGGGAAGGGCAAGCAGTAGGGAAGGGATCAAAGGAGGAAAGCTGGTAGACAGACCAGGGTGAGATCAAAGGGAAGGGTAAGCAGTAGGGAAGGGATCATAGGAGGAAAGCCGGTAGACAGACCAGGGTGAGATCAAAGGGAAGGGCAAGCAGTAGGGAAGGGATCATAGGAGGAAAGCTGGTAGACAGACCAGGGTGAGATCAAAGGGAAGGGCAAGCAGTAGGGAAGGGATCAAAGGAGGAAAGCTGGTAGACAGACCAGGGTGAGATCAAAGGGAAGGGCAAGCAGTAGGGAAGGGATCAAAGGAGGAACGCTGGTAGACATACCAGGGTGAGATCAAAGGGAAGGGCAAGCAGTAGGGAAGGGATCAAAGGAGAAAAGCTGGTAGACAGACCAGGGTGAGATCAAAGGGAAGGGCAAGCAGTAGGGAAGGGATCAAAGGAGGAAAGCTGGTAGACAGACCAGGGTGAGATCAAAGAGAAGGGCAAGCAGTAGGGAAGGGATCAAAGGAGGAAAGCTGGTAGACAGACCAGGGTGAGATCAAAGGGAAGGGCAAACAGTAGGGAAGGGATCAAAGGAGGAAAGCTGGTAGACAGACCAGGGTGAGATCAAAGGGAAGGGCAAGCAGTAGGGAAGGGATCAAAGGAGGAAAGCTGGTAGACAGACCAGGGTGAGATCAAAGGGAAGGGCAAGCAGTAGGGAAGGGATCAAAGGAGGAAAGCTGGTAGACAGACCAGGGTGAGATCAAAGGGAAGGGCAAGCAGTAGAGAAGGGATCAAAGGAGGAAAGCTGATAGACAGACCAGGGTGAGATCAAAGGGAAGGGCAAGCAGTAGGGAAGGGATCAAAGGAGGAAAGAAATACCTGATTTTCTTTCTTGAAATGGAACAGAGATCCAAAGGAAGACACCTTAGTACATCTGTGAATAGGAAGTGATAAACATCTCAACAAGTTGATTAGGAAATACCAAAAAATTGAAAAATATAGTGCCTCAATACTAATAATATTTATAGTAATAATGTCCATTATGAGCAAAAACTCAGACATAAGCAAAAAGTACATGGATAGGAGTATAAAAACAAGTGATGTTCTATCTGTAAAGCCAGTTGCCATGGGTACCATCTTACCCGGCTATGAGTTTGAGTATGAGCTTTTTCGATGAAAACTGATACCTGTATTTGTCTATGACAAGTGGCTGTATCATACAGTATCAGCAGTTTGACGAAACGCAAGTAAGACACCTACTTGTACTTGTGCATCCACCACAGCAGAAGGTCGACGTCATGGCAACATTTGGCCAGTAGAGCAAAAGTAGACGTATCCTCCTTGCACCAATTTCCACGGACATAGGCATGCGCAAAGTGCCAGTAACCAACCTATGGATGAACGGATGCATGGATAGAGGGACGAACAAATAAACAAGAAAATTAACAAACATTAAGCACACAGAGCATTTTTCATTTCAATAGACAATGTTTTCATGAAATGCCCTATAAGTGAAGTAGATGCCCTAGAGGGTACGTGGCCCATGCAGGGAGACATACAATCAATCACGGCACTTCCTGTCAGTCAAGAGCGCGAGCAGTGCATTGTGGGATTAACAAAAATGGTGCGATTCAGCAGAGCTTTCCCACACACACAGCATGGCAGATACATGTGATTAATTATTAGGACAAGTCTCACTCAAAGTAGAGTCTGAATTTTGATTAAAATCCCACTAATAATCGTGTTTATTGTATCCACACACAAAAAGTGGGGTTTGAATCACGATTTGTATCCCACTACTAATAGTGTATATTAGCGAGCTTTCGTTTTACGACGGGAGAAATCTAGTACGGTAATTCGAGCCGAACATAGATCTGCGCATGCGCGACAGCCTGCAAGTCCCCGTACCGTTGAAATCTGGGACCGTTGAGTGGGGAAATAGCGTCCGGTCCAGAACACAACGCAGAGCAGTCGGCTACTGCGCTGCATGCAGTGCGTATACCCGTCGCGTAAACAGAACGAAACAGCTTCCAAACAGGATGGGAGCTTGGGTGCGGGAACGGTTGCAGTCTGCGAAATCTCCCCGAACTGTGCGCTGTCCGACGTAAAACGAAAGCCCGCTAATGTGTCCACAAAAAAGTGGGGTTTGAATTGTGATTCAAATCGCGAACCCAAAAAATCGCATTCATTTAAGCCAGTGGAAATGGCCCTTGTGCAGTATTTTCAACCACTCCATGCCTTGAATTCTTGCTTATTGTCACTTTTTGTACCTGTTCTATATGTTGTATGTTCACAACATCTCCCACAGTACCATTGTCTATCAACTCCTTGATCTTCTTCATAGTTGGAGAGTAACGGAGGACGTAGCAGACGGAGAAGATGACATTGTTCCGCTTGACTGCTTCGATGATGTCTCGACATCCTTGCTCAGTTGTCTGCAGTAAGTATCAAAATATGTCTTGAATCAGGACTCGAATCTAAACCTAAGGTTTAATGTACAAGTGCTCTTAGCTTCTCATCTATCCAGCCCTTAGATGGTGGCCTTTCCAAATAGTCAACTAGTCTTTGCCAGGTCGGGGGCGCCAGTCAGAAGCAAATCAACCATTTACTGCCGTATATCTCAGACCAATGATCATACCCTTGTTATTGCGGATGATTTTTTAAGAAGTACACGGCCATGCAATGTCTAAAGAGAGAGGAATAGAGATAGAGAGAGGGAGGAAGAGAGGGAGAGAAAGGAATAGAGATAGAGAGAGAGAGAGAGGAAGAGAGGGAGAGACAGGAATAGAGATAGAGAGAGAGGAAGAGAGGGAGAGAAAGGAAGAGGGAGAATGAGTTAGAAAGAGAGATAGAGAGAGAGAGGGAGAGACGGAGAGAGAGAGAGAGAGGAAGAGAGAGAGGAGATATATATATATATATGTATATATATATATATATATAGAGAGAGAGAGAGAGAGAAAGAAAGAGAGAGAGAGATAGTCGAGTATGTTATTTAGGGTTTGTTCTTGCAGGTATGCAAATGAGCTGCTAAACTGGTTTTGGATCTACATGGCTGTCTGTATTGGCTACAGATGAAGTCACTAATATTAGCAATGAAGCGGCGAAGGTTTATGAGCTGACAAATAGTCTGTGGCCCGGTTCTCCTGGACTGTTTTGGTTCAAACACCGTGCCGCGTTGGTCTGGATGAGGCTGGCTGCTCACCGGTATCCCGCTAGTACACCACTGTGAAAGGACAAGGGCTTTTTGGGAGGACACAATTCCATTGGAAAAGAGTGAGATGGGGGTTGGGTTGGCAGAAAGGGAAGGCAAGGGAGAAGAAAAACCCGGGAGAAATCAAAAACAGGAGTTGTAACTTACAGCCATTGGTTTTTCCAGCAGGATATTGTAGCCAGCCTCAGCACAAGCCACTGCAGGGTCCTACAAGACCAGCAGAATCACAACCAATCAATTTGAAGAAAGGAAAGAAAGTTCAATACATGATAGTCTAATTCCTTTCTCTTCTCAAAACTTTCCGTTTCAATCCAAGCAGGACCTTTCTCAGAAAGGATCGAAACATCAGGCCCTGATTTTTTTGGGATAAATTTTCATTTTGGTTTATTTAGCTACTACTTCTATTATTGCTATGAAAGCGGTGTCAGAAAACTGACTTAAATGACCAAAATTGAAGATGAGTAGTCCACACACGTTGCAAACTGCTCAAATGACCCAAATGCAAACTTACAAATTAGGAGGGCCTGACATTTCAATCCCAGCAGGACATTTCATTCTTTTAGGATAAGATAAACCGTCGTGCCCTTCTTTTTCATCAAAATTAAAAATCTGAAGCACTCGAATGGCTTGACACTTTGATGGGAATGACCCTCTCACTTCTTTTTGAGAATCTGGTTGGAACATTTGCTCGTATTCCTCAGAAAATAAAATGCTTACTTACCCTGTGAAAACGATCAGGAGTTGAAATGATGACAAAATCTGCAAACTTGTCTAATGCAACCACTTTTTTCCAATCTGTGGAGTAGGAAAGTAAATACAACTTGCTTTTGTTTGCAAATAGGTAAGTTAACTTCTTAGGTGATTTCACTCTGGTGTGTGTACCAGCTTTCCTCCTTTGATCCCTTCCCTACTGCTTGCCCTTCCCTTTGATCTCACCCTGGTCTGTCTACCAGCTTTCCTCCTTTGATCCCTTCCCTACTGCTTGCCCTTCCCTTTGATCTCACCTTGGTCTGTCTACCAACTTTCCTCCTTTGATCCCTTCCCTACTGCTTGCCCTTCCCTTTGATCTCACCTTGGTCTGTCTACCAACTTTCCTCCTTTGATCCCTTCCCTACTGCCTGTCTTTCCCTTTGATCCCACCCTGGTCTGTCTACCAGCTTTCCTCCTTTGATCCCTTCCCTACTGCTTGCCCTTCCCTTTGATCTCACCTTGGTCTGTCTACCAACTTTCCTCCTTTGATCCCTTCCCTACTGCCTGTCTTTCCCTTTGATCCCACCCTGGTCTGTCTACCAGCTTTCCTCCTTTGATCCCTTCCCTACTGCTTGCCCTTCCCTTTGATCTCACCCTGGTCTGTCTACCAGCTTTCCTCCTTTGATCCATTCCCTATTGCTTGCCCTTCCCTTTGATCTCACCCTGGTCTGTCTACCAGCTTTCCTCCTTTGATCCATTCCCTACTGCTTGCCCTTCCCTTTGATCTCACCCTGGTCTGTCTACCAGCTTTCCTCCTTTGATCCATTCCCTACTGCTTGCCCTTCCCTTTGATCTCACCCTGGTCTGTCTACCAGCTTTCCTCCTTTGATCCCTTCCGTACTGCTTGCCCTTTCCTTTGATCTCACCCTGGTCTGTCTACCAGCTTTCCTCCTTTGATCCCATCCCTACTGCTTGCCCTTCCCTTTGATCTCACCCTGGTCTGTCTACCAGCTTTCCTCCTTTGATCCCTTCCCTACTGCCTGTCTTTCCCTTTGATCCCACCCTGGTCTGTCTACCAGCTTTCCTCCTTTGATCCCTTCCCTACTGCTTGCCCTTCCCTTTGATCTCACCCTGGTCTGTCTACCAGCTTTCCTCCTTTGATCCATTCCCTACTGCTTGCCCTTCCCTTTGATCTCACCCTGGTCTGTCTACCAGCTTTCCTCCTTTGATCCATTCCCTACTGCTTGCCCTTCCCTTTGATCTCACCCTGGTCTGTCTACCAGCTTTCCTCCTTTGATCCATTCCCTACTGCTTGCCCTTCCCTTTGATCTCACCCTGGTCTGTCTACCAGCTTTCCTCCTTTGATCCATTCCCTACTGCTTGCCCTTCCCTTTGATCTCACCCTGGTCTGTCTACCAGCTTTCCTCCTTTGATCCCTTCCGTACTGCTTGCCCTTTCCTTTGATCTCACCCTGGTCTGTCTACCAGCTTTCCTCCTTTGATCCCTTCCGTACTGCTTCCCCTTTCCTATGATCTCACCCTGGTCTGTCTACCAGCTTTCCTCCTTTGATCCCTTCCCTACTGCTTGCCCTTCCCTTTGATCTCACCCTGGTCTGTCTACCAGCTTTCCTCCTTTGATCCATTCCCTACTGCTTGCCCTTCCCTTTGATCTCACCCTGGTCTGTCTACCAGCTTTCCTCCTTTGATCCATTCCCTACTGCTTGCCCTTCCCTTTGATCTCACCCTGGTCTGTCTACCAGCTTTCCTCCTTTGATCCATTCCCTACTGCTTGCCCTTCCCTTTGATCTCACCCTGGTCTGTCTACCAGCTTTCCTCCTTTGATCCATTCCCTACTGCTTGCCCTTCCCTTTGATCTCACCCTGGTCTGTCTACCAGCTTTCCTCCTTTGATCCCTTCCCTACTGCTTGCCCTTCCCTTTGATCTCACCCTGGTCTGTCTACCAGCTTTCCTCCTTTGATCCCTTCCCTACTGCTTGCCCTTCCCTTTGATCTCACCCTGGTCTGTCTACCAACTTTCCTCCTTTGATCCCTTCCCTACTGCCTGCCCTTCCCTTTGATCTCACCCTGGTCTACCAGTTTTCCTCCTTTGATCCCTTCCCTACTGCTTGCCCTTCCCTTTGATCTCACCCTGGTCTGTCTACCAGCTTTCCTCCTTTGATCCCTTCCCTACTGCTTGCCCTTCCCTTTGATCTCACCCTGGTCTGTCTACCAGCTTTCCTCCTTTGATCCCTTCCGTACTGCTTCCCCTTTCCTATGATCTCACCCTGGTCTGTCTACCAGCTTTCCTCCCTTCGTATCGTATCACTCTCTCCCCCCCCCCTTTCCTCTCTGTTTCTGTCCTTGTCATTGTTCCTTTGAGAACGGCCTTGCTTGGATGAGAACGTCATGCTCTCTGTCTTTTGACAATACAATTGCATAGTTTCAGTCAATCTCAGTATATGCACTTGTTATCACATTTATCTGTATATTTGTCACTAGCTAGGGTAGTGATAAAAGTAGGTCAAACTATTCCTGAGCCGGGATGTGTCAATCACTCAGAAAGATTACAGACAATTGGTTGGTGTTTCCATGGCAACGGGCAATTCTTACCGTCAAAAACACGGTCCTGGGCGATGTCATGAGCTTTCTGCATTTTGCATCGAGCTGCTTCCCGAGGGTCCGCCACTCCAACCACCTGGGATTTTGATTTTTTTTTTTCCAAACAAGCAAAGAAGATATAACATGATGTCTGATGAAAATAATTCAGGCAGCTTGGGCAGGATTCAAATCCGCGACTCCTGCTTTCTAGAGCAGACATCTTAACCACTTGACCACCGAACTGGTCGAGGTCATGTGGTGGATTCGCATGATGTATCGTATCGCGTTGCATCATAGATGATGTTTGCGTCGAGGAGAATGTAATTCAATGAAGGTTTGCCTGCTCGACGTAATAAGCACTGAATGCCCAGTGCTTTGCCTGATTTTTTTTTCATCAGGCATCGGGCAAAGCACTGGGCACTCAGTGCTTATTACGTCGAGCAGGGCAAAACCTCATTGAAAAGCAAAAGAGAGGAAGGGTGACAGGGAACTCAAGAAGCAAGGAGTCTTTGACTAGAGTGGGATTGGAACCCAGGCATCTGGTTAAACGTAGCAGGGCTCTACACCAACTCAGCAACACAAGGGATATTGCAAATATCTCAAAAGTTAGAGGGCCTGAGGCTTCGATTCTAGCAGTACCTTTCTCAAAGGCAAACACACTTTGCCTTTGCGAAAGGTCATGCTAGGATCAAAATATCAGGCCCTCTAACTTTTGAGATTTGTGTATTGCAGATCATTTTTAGTCAGTGAGCAGTTTGCAACAGTTTTTGTATTACCGTAATATATTACAAAAACATAGATCTGCAAATTCAATTACAACACGCATTACATGTAAATGGCGAGGAGAATGATAATTTGTAAATTTACGAACAAAATGGGGGTGAGTTGAAAAAAAAAGCTTGATCTCTTTGGGAGACATGTTTAAGGGAGTTGTACCTTGAGTTTGTCAGGGAATTGCAAGGCATAACTGCTGTAGACTTCCCCTCTTTGACCAGCTCCAATGACAATGCAGGTAACCAGTGGAGACTCATCACTGCCGTCTTGGTGAGAACTCATCTTGAAGATGCAGGGAAGAACACAACCAAGACAATTGCTGCTGCTTCTGTCAGATCCCTCGCTCTGAAAGCACGCAAATGAGACGATATAAAAAGGCAAAACAGAGGGTGTCAGTCAACTCGGTCAGTAACCAACTTGGTCCGTAACCAACTTGCATGCTTGTTCGCTACGGGAAAATGTGCACACAAAACTCCCATAGGGACCGACTTGGTTATATGGATCGACTTGACCTAAAACGAAAACAGATCCTGCCAAAAAAAAACCAATCTACATTTCTTTTCAAACAGCTGTGTTTTAAACTTTCATCTTTATCTGGAAAATCTAAAGCTGTTCGCAGTTCGACTCAGCTCAAACAGCACACGACCAAGCCACGTCTCAGTCGTGATCGATCCTAGAAATAAAAAGGGCTGATTTTTCACCGATCCGAGAAAATTTAGCAGCACAAATCCACACTTGGATTATGCTAGGGTGTCTGAGTCCTAGGTCCTGGGAGTTACTCGGTAGTGTGGCTGCAATATGACTGCATACGAAGACCAAGATTGGGACGATGAGGTTTATCGTAAACTCAGACTGACTTTAGTGTGGAGGCTGGAAAGCAGGAGAAGAAGACTGTTTCTGACAATAGTGGACGGTTGCCTTTAGAATAATCCTTTATTTATACAGAAATAATTGGGACAGGGGTGGTTTCAGACATTACCTAAAGAGGACTTGTATCTATTCACTTGAATATTAAAAGTGAATCAAATGAATAATTGTACAGCAAGGAATATGTTTGGTAACTAGTAGTAGTACTGGTAGTGGTAGGTATGTTATGGGGGCTTGAATAGTGCATTATTTTTATTAAAAAGTGAATCAAATGAATAATTGAACAAGGAATATGTTTGGTACTACTACTACTACAGTACTAGTACTACTACAACAAGTACAAGTACTGGTACGTAGTAGTAGGTGTGTAAACTTATGGGGGCTGGAATAGTGCATTATTATTATTGTTAAAAAGTGAATCAAATGAATAATTGAACAACAAGGAATATGTTTGGTACTACTACTAGTACTGGTAGTAGTGGGTGTGTTATGGGGGCTGGAATAGTGCATTATTATTATAATTCATAAATTAAGTAGGTGGTTTTCGAAAATAAGGCCATTTCTCTAGGACACACTTTCTACTTTCTAGTGAGTGACCTACTCTTTCCTATAATTTATAAAGGTATAGTATTTGTATTTAGCACTAGTACTACTAGGCCCTGGACTCTTTACTAGGACCAGTAGGAGTACTAGGAGTAGGAGATGGACAAGTGGGGGAATTACCCTACTGTGTGAAGGGTGACCAGAGAACATGCGCTACAAAGCACAACATTACATTAGGGGCTGCGTTCACAGAATCTGTATGGTTTTTAAACATTTTGAATTTGTTTTAAATTGTTTATGTTTAGTGAAGAACAATGGTTGTACGTACCCTTGTAGTTGTACTAGTTCAGTTGTACTTCAACTTGTACCTACTAATACTATACTAAGTATTAATTAGTACTACTACTAGTCCGAGTAACTTGGACCCGACAAGTCACCTTTTTATATCGAATTTTGAAATTTTGAGGCACCCGTAACTCAAAATTTCAAAATTGGATACAAAAAGGTGACTTGTCGGGTCCAACTTACTATACTACCTACCATGATGAGTTTGATCTAAAGTCGAATACCGATTCTTCAGTGGAGTGAAAAAAACCATATGGCCATGGACAGAGTGTGAGTAAAATATGAATATTAAATAATGTGAATGATACCAATTATGGCAATTACCATTGACTTGAGGATAATACAAAACCAAGTTGTAATCGTACTTCAGCCAGTTCAGATCAGACTTCACTGCTTCAGCAAGTTCAGGCGTTCAGTATTTTTTGTACGTTTTGTTGGTTACATACTGGCCTCTTTATCAGAGCACATGACCTCAGTCTATCTCTCTGGATCTCCTTTCCTGATATCTGTGTTTTTTCAGGAGTGGGCCGGCAAAATTCGCGTCATTTAACGGTCAAAGTCGAGTTGAACAATTACTATATACTAATTACTATAGTTCGTACTATTACTATTAGTTACTGAGTACTATCGTAGGCGAACCAACACTGACCTGGGCAACTTGTTTATGTTTACATGCGACACGTGAATACGTGAATACGGCGATCAGTTAGCTGGCTCCCTCTCCAGATAACGCTTATTCCATGCAGCACACCAGCGAAGTGAGCCCCAATATGAATCATGGCTAGTGGCTGGATATAGCACGCACGTCTATGGCAATCGGCTGCTGCCGCTAGACTTGAGGCTTCCTTATGATTGCGTGTAGATTGAAGCCGTAGCCAATGAATTTGTACAGGATTCGCTTCTACGGGTGACCTTTTGACCCGCGAGACGAAGTGACCTCCAGGAGGTCAATTTGACGGACACACGGACACACGTGTCTGGAATAACAGAAATCTCGCTCACTGTGAAATTGGAGCTCGCTTCATTTGTTTAGTCTTTTTTTCGTTTATGGAAGCTGGGCCACGCTGTTTGTTTCGTTTCGCTTCGCTTGGTCTAAGCTTTGTTGCAAGTAAAACCGCGTCCAATAATTATTTGCTTTTTTATTTTCTTCTAAGCAGGACCTTTTTTTTTGGCAATGCCAATATTCAATGAAAATTAACTAGAAAATAAAATTATCCGCAATTACAATTGATGAATTTGAAAAAGAAAGAAAGTTGGGATTGAAACAAAAGGAGTTCCTTTTGAAGCATTTACCTATATCACTTTGGTTTTTATCTGACTAAATCAATTGAAAGAAAAAACAAACGGTCTTGAATAAGTATCATCGGTAAAATCGGTTATTTAGTATTTGGAAATATTAGATTGTATTTGCCATTTTTCAATTTGTTCAGATGTTCCCAGTCAGTTTATTTCCTTTTGGTTTGACAGGAAATATTAATTCTTCAAAATCTAATCCACTTTTCAAAATTAATTTGCCGTCGAAATTTGATTTAGTCTGTGACTGTGAGGGTAAAATAGTTTTCATGCTCAACTCGGATCATCCATGGAGGTAGAGGGAAGGTACCTCCATGGATTATCCATGGATATAAAACCTTCATTAGGCCTATATATATATATAGGCGGACTCAGAACACCTCCGAAGATTAGTATTATTTGTTGAGTTTTTTCAGATCAACAGATATCAAACGGTGGAAATAATTTTTTGAAATTGCTTACAATTTAAGGTCTTTTTTATGGGTGTACTGTATATTGGAAGGTCGAATTAGTTTTTCTCTCTTCCCTCCTAGCTTGTCTTTCAGTCATGGTCGCCTAGTTGGCGTACTGGGGTGTGAGGTCGTGGGAACAATGGTTGAATGGGGAGCCAGGCAATGCTGATACCCGCTCGTTGCAGACACACAAAGGAGGCGACTTTTGCCTTGTTAGATTTCGCGCTAGGATGCCCGGTTACTGTGTAAGCTTAATTCAACGTGCCAGAGATTATTCTCCCCCCCCCCCCTCTCTCTGTGCCTCTATGTATCTTTATCTTTCATTTCTAGCATCCGGAACTGTCAACAAGCTTCAATTTGCCCGCCTTGACGCGGGGACAAACAGACTGCAAGCCACAACTTGTTGTCACACGCAAACCGCGCACTGAATGAGAGAGCGAGAGAGAAAAAGGGGCAATCAATTAAGAATCAACCTGCTAAAGCCCGCCAACGGAGACGTCATCGAGTTTCGGTTCGGCCCCAGCCAATCAGCGCAGGGCAGGTGGAGATAGCGTCCAATCAGCGCGCTCCGATGCGGCTACGTCAGTGAAAAAATTAGCATACAGCTGTGACCCGGGCCCCACATTGTTTGCCTCATTTTTACGCACACTTCCTTCTTTGTGATCAGCAGCGTGCGATCTCTCGACTATTTTCACTCGCTACTTTTCCGCCTCGATCTCCTGCCTTCTCCGCCGAAAACCCCGTCGAAAAATGG
The DNA here is from genome assembly GCA_949987565.1 of Luidia sarsii. NCBI lineage: Eukaryota > Metazoa > Echinodermata > Asteroidea > Paxillosida > Luidiidae > Luidia > Luidia sarsii. Next base: position 6,168,944 of record OX465115.1, read on the forward strand.
CCGACAGCGCTCCGCAGATCACGAGGGACAGCACGATGACGGTTACTGCCAAGGTTTGTGCCGTTTTCGGGGCGAAATTTGCGGCTGGGATCAGTGGGGGACGAAGGGGTCTGCTGAAGAGAGCGTGTAGTAGTTGCCATTTCTTTCTTTGTTCCACATTACTTTGTGTCAAGGCTCCTCCGTGCTTATGGCATGACTCTAAAAAAAAAAAGACTGACATTTTAGATTGCGGACATTCTGGCCTTTGTTTTCTTTGTCTGTGCCTGAGACCTGAAACCGCTCTTTGTCTTGCCAGACTATTTTTGGGGGTTAGCAGCCTGACGATTTTCTTGTTTTCTTCCTTGCGAATCGGCGGAAAAAGTGACGTTTTGGGGTTTTAAATTGTTTAAAATTTAGCCTTAGTTTAGGGTCAGTGGTTACGTCAAAACTGCATAAATTAGGAAGTTGTAAAACCATTCAAAAATATAGTTCGGGCATGGAGGAAGGAAAATTCCTCCATGGTTCGGGTAACTAGGACTAGGAGTCCAGTAGGAGTAGGACCTTTGTGAAATTTGGAGGGGTCGACTTGTAAGTTGTAGGCTCCTAGTTACCCGTTAATCACTGAAAAACAGTGATTAACAAGTTTTCAGATTTCGTTGAGATTATCGTGAATGAACGAAGTTAGACAAGTTAGGACATGGAGGAATGAGCTTATTATGAGTTAGAATAGATTGAAATCCGGATGAAGTAGGCTTTGTTAAAAAAAAGTGTTTGTTTTCAGTTTTGTTTGGAATGGTGAATTTCTGAAGCAAAATATGAATCAGGATATTTCAAATCTCTGTACTGTACTGTAGGTGAATAAGCAAATGAAATGTATTAATTCTAACATTTTTTTAGTTGAACGTTTTTGCCCATTACTTCCTAACCATGATGAATTCAAAACATTCTACCAAAGACTTGGAGTCAGCTTCTACAACTTAGTTTCAGCAGTTTCAGTGACTCCAATTTTGTTAATGTTATGTCCCAATTCAGATTTGTTTTGAATAATGACTGCGTATTTTGAACAAAAGCAAACTAGTTTTGATTTCCATAGTTCCTAGTACTAGTAGTACTAGTAGTACTAGTAGTAGTACTTGTAGTAGTAGTCTGTATTTGTCAAAATAATGATAACTTTGATTTTCGGTTAAACTGTGCCTCAATTGTATCCACATTGTCAAAGTAAATCAGTTGCAAGTCATCATTGTACATTAAATTACTTTGTCCTGCTAGGTCCTGCTAGGATCGAAACGTCAGGCCCACTAAATTTTAAGATTTACATTTTGGTAATTTTAGTCAGTAAGCAGTTTGCAACATTTTTGTACATCACCTTAAATTACTTTGTCTTAGAATGATAATTTTCCAGAACCCTGTTACTTTTAGTTTTAGTTTTACATTTTAGTTTAGGAAAAAATGGAAAAAAATTCAAATTTTGCCCAACGCTTTAACTTGCTTCTTAAACTTTGTGTTTTTTCCCTGTATTGGTTAGATTCTAAAAAAAACTGGCTTTTAAAATCTTTCGCCGAAAAGAAAAGTGATTCCTTTCAGAATTTAAAGTATGTTCATTCAGATGTAGGGTATACTTACACTCACAGCTTAAGGCTAGTATAACTATTTTCGACCTTTACCAATGTTGTATCGGGCCTTGAAGGACTTTTCAATCATTTTAGCGTTTTAGTTTGTGTGCATGTAGAGCTTATAGCTTTATACTATAGAGTGAATCCTCCTACATTTGGTGAGCCGTGAAAGTTTGAATGGATAATCCCGCCAAAGAAGACGAAGATTATGCGTGAGGGGCAGCGCAAATCCCTTTCCATTGTCATCCGTTAATCCAAAGCTCTTACATTTCAAGGCTTCTTGGCTAAGGACGGACATGAGTCATATCTTTTCGTGTGAGAAATTGGCTGGCTTCAATAATTTTTTAATTTTGGATGAACAAGTGTCCTTTGGTTTCAGTAAAAAAAAAAAAGAGAAAGTTTTACAAAAATTGGACTTTCGGTTTTTTTTATTCGTTTTGAGTACGGACATTTGCTGACCGATTTTGTTTTGTTGGTTCTTTTTCTGTTTTTTTTTCAGGAGGGTGTGGAGTTTCTGAAATCACAAGGTGCTGATCATCTTTTGCCGGAAGACAATAACAAACCTGAAGTGCAACGTGATACCACCATCCAGGCCACAGTTAAGGTAAACCTTAAAACAATTGTCGACCTTAAAACATTTTTAAAAACAGGTTAGCCTGGTCATCTTACTTGAATTTTAATTGGACGGCCAGTTTTCCAAGTTGATTCAGTGCTGCAGACCGCTTGCGGATTTAAGTGACCAAAATGTGCAGCGCAGAAATGTAGAGGGCGCTTCTACCAATCTGAGTCTCTTCGCGCACTGCCCTTTTCCATGTACAGGGCAAGAACAAGTTGTGGAGGTGAAGAAAATCTACCAATTTCTCTGACTGGCGCCCCCACCCTGGCAAACACTAATTAACTATTTGGGAGGCCACCATCTTAGGGCTGGATAGCTCTGATCGTTCGAGTGTTAGTACGCAAAACCAGAGGTCTCGGGTTCAAATCCCAGTCCAGTCAAAGTTGTCTTTGTCATTTTTTAATCTGAAACTTGAAATGAAAGGTCGAGGCTTCATAGTATAAATCCTGTTGATTTCCACCTTATTGTGAGTCATTTTCGCAGTGCATCACATTTACCACAATTTTTTTGCATGGTAAATTCTAATTAAGTTGATGAGAAGGCCTATACAAAACGATTACCGATTTTTCGATTACATTTCTTTCCAAACATGTTCTGAACAGGATAGCGAAGCTATCTTGAAGGATGCCAACATTGATCAAGATGCCAGGACAAGAGGTGACCAGCAACGACTCACGGACTTGACAGAGGAGAGCAAGGCCGAGGAAGGGGAGGAGGAACCTCCACGAATCCCGAAAGACCACACCATGAAAGAGACGGCCAAGGTAGCATCTCCGATCACATCTTATCGCCTTAACTCAGCTGCTTCAGTCCCAAATCTCCAGCCCAAAGCTCAGGGTTTTCCGTTGTAAGAACTTCAAGGCTCATTTCAACAGGATATATTTTCCGTTGAACAAACACTTGTCTAGATCGGGTAACACGACTCTGTGCAACCATTTGAACACACTTTATTAAATGGCTATTGCTTCAAATTACACACGAGTCTATGGAAGCCTCTAGTTTAGCAGCTGCAGCCGAGTCCCATAGCATTGTGTGGTAGGCTGTGTCTGAATTAATTGGCTACGGCTTCAAATTACACACGAGTCTATGTAAGCCTCTAGTTTGGCGGCTGCAGCCGAGTCCCATAGCATTGTGTGGTAGGCTGTGTGAATTAATTGGCTACGGCTTTGATTTACACACGAGTCTATGGAAGCCTCTAGTTAAGCGGCTGCAGCCGAGTCCCATAGCATTGTGTGGTAGGCTGTGTCCGAATTCATTGGCTATGGCTTCAAATTACACATGGGTCTATAATGGAAGCCTCTAGTTTAGCGGCTGCAGCCAATTCCAATTGATGTGCACATTTGCACGTGCCCAATGGTGGGGACCAGGGAAACACTAAACTGCATGCACTAAGCTCACATGAATCTCAAGTTTGGCCGGTAACCTGCTTTTTTCCAATAGGAAGGACAGGAAATTCTTGGAGACGAGCCAATCGGCGAGACGCGATCTCAGACGCGGGAGATTGCAAAGGCCGGCGATGAAGAGGAGGAAGAGGAAGAGGAGGAGGAGGATGAGGAGGATGACGACGGGGTCGAGGAGGGCAACGAGGAGGAGGAAGAGGAAGATGATGTGGCCAACTTGAAGAGAACCCACACCATGGCTGAAACAGTGGAGGTAATCTTAATTTCATTGGCTATGAAAGTCCCTATATGCCATGTGTAGGTCAATTGACTTTCGTAGCTAGTCAAAAAGTTGTCACAATCAAGCATCACTTCCTGCAAATGCCACTCTTTGATACTGTGAGCACAGTTCATTCTATCACTCCCAGGTTAACCTGGCGCAACCATGGCAACTGGGTCATACTTTGCTAGCTCTTTGCTGCATGGTAGCCTTGTAAAACTTTTCAAGTCATCAGGATTTCGGGTTTGAAAAACAAGAACTTGGAAATGGATGATGCTCTGGTACGTGTCATACGTGTAGCAGCAGAGCAAGCAACTATTCTTAACCACTGTCTTTGATTTATGTTGACAAATTCATGTAATTGCTAGCGTGAAGTGTGCTCACATCATGAAAGTGTGACCTTTGGAGGAAGTCACGGTGGACTGTCACCACATTTTGACTAGGTTTTTACTCAAACCCAGTTACTTTTACTGTGTCAAAATAGAATTAACTGGTTTAAAACTTCAGTCAAAACAAATAAATGAAAACCTGACTGGGATTTAAAAAAAAAGTATGGCAAAGAAAATGTTGACTGGACCAGGTTTTAAACCATATACCGCAGTTTATGTTAAAATACTTCTGTCTGGCGCCCCCACCCAGCAAAAACTGGTTGAGTATTTTGGATGGTCGCCATCTAGGGGCTGGATAGTTCAGTTGTTAGAGCACTCTAATATTCTACATTGGAACTGAACACATTGCACAGCAATTAGCCATTGTGATGCAGAAAGAACTTGCAAAACACAAAGAGCATCCACCAGTGATCCTCCAAAAAGTGTGGAGGGCCTGACGTTTCTATCCTAGCAGGTCCTGTCACTTTCTTTGAGAAAGGTCCTGCTAGGATCGAAACGTCAGGCCCTGCAAAAATGTTCCATATTACATGATTTGTTCTAACATTCTGATCATTATTCCTTTATTCTGCAGGAGGGACAGGAGTTTTTGAAGAGACAGAAAACCAACGGCGACGTTGCGGAAGCAGAGGCAACGGAGTAGGTGGATCCGTCTCACCGACTTCATACCACCCTACCCCCCAAAAAAAAACCTTGTCTCGTCCTGCATCTTCTGACACACCTGGACCATGAAGGGTCTGTACAAAGTCACATCTTTGTTTGAAATTCATGTTTAACTTTCATTGTAGATTTGTTACCTGTAGTTGGTTTACGAGAAAAAGTAAAGAATGCTTGTAGATTTTATCTCTTTTGTTTTTTTGGTAGTCTTTGTCCAACTAGGTTGATAAATCTTCTCAGCCCAACTCATTTGTGTCCGTTCTGGCTATGTCAGTTAAGAGCTCATCTCACTCATAATGATTATGCAAAAAAGGACATGCCATTGGTCAGGTATATTGACTAGAATATACGCATCTGACATTGTAGTATTTGTACAACTGTTATGTATAAGAAAGCATGCTTTAGAAAACCTCTTTTTGCAAGGTAATTTCCTTACACCAAAAATTGTTGCTACGGTTTCTGTGTTGAACTCGAGAGTAAAGTATAACATCAGAGAAACTCAATTTGTTTTTTCCTTCAAATGTTATTTTATTGTTTGACTTGAACAATATACCTCCTCGTTTCAAACTTCAAGCGGGGAGATGTTCTCAGGAAAATTGGTATTTAATTAATCAGATACATGCATGTCACGTCAGCATTTTGGACTGAAGTTAATAGAATGTTTCATTACCATTGTTACATCTTAAATTTCTCTTTATACAGCAGTATTGATGGATTCTGAAAAAAAAATAGATGAAAAAGCATTGTACAAAAGTAAATTGAATGTGAGCATCCTTGTGTTATAGTCTGAACATAGCACTGTACTGAAATCTATTTTACTTATTTGAACTAAGCCAAAAACATCTGTAAGTTTCACATTTTATAATCTGGGTAATTGGGATCTATATCAACATTTTGCAATGTTGTCATTTCGAATCAGGTCCTTGAAATCACTTGATTAAGACTATTTATAATCCTAGTCCCTTAACGCCCCCTTTAATCCCCATATCCTAAGCATAACCTCTAGGATGAAACTATTTAAGAGTGATCAAAGTGAGAAAGTTCAAATTTTTAATCAATTTTTAAAAAAATATATATATATTTGTATAATTTGTACTTGGCGAGCCATTTTTTTTGTTTTTAGAAATTCCTGTTTTGAAATAAAAATCCCTTTGTGTAAATACACTTGTTATCCTTTTCACCAGACCAACGATTGACGATTGACATAACTATACCCATTTATGAGTGATTTATGTGTGGTAGATGAAAAGGTGAATATGAAATTTAAAATGTTTAACTTCCTTTTTTATCCAGTGATTGGAATTGTGCTGGTCGCAAACAAGAATTGTTGATTATTGTCCACTATTTATATTGATTCTTTCAGAAGGAATCTCCCCGTTAATAATTTATGAATTAACTTATGATTCTAACACCTTGAATAAGGGAAAAAAACCTTGTTTTATTTTTCCAAAATGTTTTGCAAAGGGCAAATAAGTAAGATAGGTTTCAACATGTGTCTCGGTCAGCCCACCCAAGCTGTGTCTAGTTTGTGTACAAATGGTTGCCTTGTTTCTTTTTGGATAATTTGAGCTCAGAAACCCCCCGGTAAATTCCGTCTCACTTGTAGAATTGTGAAAAAGGAGCAACACAAGCTATTAGGTGCTACTTTTGTGTGTTCCTAGGCAATTAAGAGTCATAGGCGTAGTGTATTGAGAAATGCTGTTTAGTTCTTATCAAGGTTCATTGTTATAAGTAATATATTTTCTGTACAGAATTCTCAAATTCACGTGTTTTAAAACAAAGAACCTAGTTTTATTCCAGGTCATTCACAGAACGATTATATTATGGTCTAGAGTACATCGGGTAAACAAAAAAATATACATAATCTTAACGATCGCTTTTGCAAAAAGTTTTAAAAGAAGTTCAACTCTTTTAAAGAAATCTGTGCTGAAATTTTTGTAGTGAGGTGCAGTATTTGAAATCCATTTGTAATTGTTTTGTTGGAGGATGGTACCTTAATTTGAAATAAAGTTCATGCCTTTCTTACCCTTATTTCAGTAGTCGTTTGTCTTTTATGTTTGTTTGTTTATTTGTTTGTATTATTTTTTTCTTTTTCATTTTTAAATTTGTCAGCTAGGACTCCGTACTTTGGAATGGCTGTTTATAACTGTATCAGTGATGGATGCAGCCGCTAAACTATAGAGATTTCCATAGACTCGTGTGTAATTTGAAGCCGTAGCCAATGGATTCGGACACTGGGCATAACACAAAAGTCTATGGGAAATGGCTGCAGCCGCTAAACCAGAGGCTTCACATCATTAATAGACTCATGTATTCGAACAGGCCAGATCAAACCATTAATTCTGCATAGCGCCCTCATTGTTCGTATCCATGCAAGTCATAAGACATTTCTTCAACGTTATTATGACCACGCTGCAATAGTGTTAAGTTTTTATTCGGTCATTAGACTTCATGTTATGCAAATAAAGTTATGTTTATTTTCAAAGGGGGAAATTAGAGGGTTTAAGTACAGAAAGGAAGAAAGTTAAGTCTATACCATACTGAAGGTCATGTAAACCCGTTTCTGATTGGTCATCCGAAAGTTATCGCTCGCCGAATGGTGCGTAAGCTCTTCTCTGATTGGCCGATTGTTGGACCTTGGGCGCCATTGCTACTCAATTGCGGAACAGCCGACGGACGTCGCTGGGAAAAGTGGGTAAGAAAATGTTTACTTTTCTTTGTAAAACAGCTTTTAAAGGCAAAGAAGTAGAAAAACCTGACACTTTAATGAATTCAGATGAAGCTGGGCTGTACACGTTAACGTCGGAGTTGTTAAATCGCCGTATATAACTTACTTCTTTATCTTTTCAACGTCGCTTATTTCTCACTGCACAAACCATTTCGCTTCAAGTGCAGTTGCCGCAATTTTGTGCTGGCGCCCTCTTGCGGTGAAAAAATACCAGTGCCTTATTAGCGCGCTCGATTCGGAAGATTTTAACCAACCAGTAAAATGACTGATGACGTAACTGGTGACAGAAGTACAGTATTTGCGAGATATAGCGTGACAAGCTTTTATTTTCTAAAATATTTGTAGATGTAGAAGGATTGAATGTGGCTTCGTATCATTTACTATCCATAAAACTGTCGATCGCAGACACCATTTTTGTACAGCACCTCATAATTTTACCTATATACTTTAGGGACTTCTATCCACCTAAAAACAAATCAGGAATTGTCGTTTCACGGCTAATTTCACCTCGATTTATTTTGGCAAGCCGGAGGCAGGATGTAGAGGGCCTTAGAAGGCAGGGCAGATGTGGGTGGAATTGGCCGGCTGCATTCCAGCGGTGCCGGGGTTTAGTGGGCCTGGGCCTACTCCACGGGTCACTGACGGGCCGCAATGCTGTGCGCTGACACGGTTCTGTAATCCCATCCCTACGGTATCTTTGGCCGTGCATGTGCAAAATGTCGTACGGCCCCGAGTCGAGCCCAAGCCAGCCCTAGGTTGTCCGACTCACTCCTGCACTTTCAGTCTAGAACGTCCGAAGGATAAAGAGATGCAAGTGAGCAGTCACCCTCGTTGATTATTTCGTGTTTGATTTCTTGCCCCGTTTAATGTTTCTGCGAAAAAGCAATAACAAATTATCAACTTTGTTCTGTTTCGTTTTTTAAAAGATGATTGTAAGGGAGAACCTTGGAAAATTCAAGTTTTATTTTAATTTAGTTAAAAAAAAATATAGAGTGGCCTCAGTGGCGTATCGTTCGTCATGACTGTAGCTTTGACTATTTTTACATACTATAAAAATATCAGGGAAAAAGTGTCAGGCAAAATCGTTTACCCGACACTTGAGCTGTTTTTGTCATCAAGGTTGCAATCCGTTCTGCCTTTGAGAAAGGTCCTACTAAGATCAAAATGACTGGTTTGCTTTCTCTATCTTTCTCTCTCCCCCCCTCCCCCCTCTCTCCCTCTCCCTCCCTCTCTCTCCCCCCCTCTCTACCCCTCCCTCTCCCCTCTCTCCCTCTCTCTCTTCCCCTCTCTCTTTCTCTTCCCCCTCTCTCCATTTCTCTATCTCCCTCTCCCTCTCGCCCCCTCTCTCTCTACCTCTCTCTCTCTCCCTTTCTCTCTCTCCCCCCTCCTCTCTCTCTCTCTCTCTCTCTCTCTCTCTCCCTCTCTCTCTCTCTCTCTCTCTCTCTCTCTCTCTCTCTCCCCTCTCTCCCCTCTCTCTCCCTCTCCCCTCTCTCCCTCTCTCTCTTCCCCTCTCTCTTTCTCTTCCCCCTCTCTCCATTTCTCTATCTCCCTCTCCCTCTCGCCCCCTCTCTCTCTACCTCTCTCTCCCCCCCTTTCTCTCTCTCCCCCCTCCTCTCTCTCTCTCGCTCCCTCTCCCTCTCCCCTCTCTCCCTCTCCCACCCCCTCTCTCTCTTTCCCTATTCTCTCTCTGTCTCTCTCCTTCTCTCATGGAATCTCCCCCCTCTCTCTCTCCCTCTCTCTCTTCCTCTCTATCTCCCTTTCTCTCCCTCTCTCTCCCTCTCCCTCTCCCTCCCCCCCTCCCCCTCTCCCTCTCCCCTCTCTCTCTCTCCCCTTTCCCTCTGTCCCCTCTGTCCCCTCTTTCCCCTCTCTCACCCTCTCTTTCTTTTTCTCTCTCTCTTCATCTCAACTCTCCCCCCTCTCTCTCTTTCTCTCTCTCTTTCTCTCTCTCTCTCTCTTTCTCTCTCTCTCGCCACTCTCTTCCCCTCTCTCTTCCTTTCTTTCTCTCTCTCCCCCTTTCTCTATCCCCTCTCTCTGAAATGGATTCGAGTGTAAACAAGTCTCTTCCTGTTACTCGAGAAAAAGACTTACTAGATTCACAACATTGTGGTCAGCGTTTGTAAGGCAGGCAATTGGCTAGAGATGATTTTGGCTCGCTTGTGGGGGACATTTTAATGTCTGGATTGTTTGGACGTTGCTTCTTGGAAGACTTGTGCGGCTATAGATTGTTTGGTACGTGGGTCGGTGCAGTGACACTCGGTATGTCACTTTCAATATTGTCGCCTGTCCCCGTGATGACCGTGGCGTGCTTGTCGCAGGAACTCGAACTTCCTGCGTCCTCTTGGTTTGTCATCGTCTTGGGTCTTGGGGTGGGGGTAGGGTGGTTGGGATTGACCAAGCCCCAAGACTGCCTCACCATCTTCCTGTCTGATGGATGAGTCTTCCGTCTTAGATGGAAACAGGAGAACTCTTATTCCCGGATCCTTGTAAGTCTACACCTCCCAGATAAACCCATTATCCGGTTGAAAAGGCAGCCCGCGTATGGCTTCCATTCCCCTCATTATATTATCCATGTTTTGCCATCGTCCTTGATTATTTTTCCCTCCATGCCGAACTGACTAGCGGGTTCCAAAAGCCTCCAACCAGAACGTGGACCGGGATTCGAACCTAAGACTAGGCTACTCTATAAAGAAGAACTTGATCAAGCTGTTGGGTTAAATCGTTTTCACTTCGTCTGCTTGGATCACACAATGTCTGGAGTTTGTGATTGTTTTTGGCCAATACAATTCACCGATTGGGCTCTCAGGATCCAACATTGCCACCAGTCGATAATCTTAACTGACGCTGGTCCAATAATGGTGGTTGAATATCGCCCAACAATTCTCATCTGTTTATGCGCTGAAATATCAAATTCACTGCCTCCTGTCTAAAAGCCTAACTTCTTTGTTGGGGGTGACCGTCAAAAACAATATCTTTATGAAGATACGGTGTGTATTTATTTCCGTGGATAATCTTTCCCTTTTTGTTGACAAATGACACGAAATTTTCCTGGAAGTGAAACAGGAACCTTTGATGCCTAGTTGTAAACCTTTTAATTAATATTTTGATTAAAAAGACGGAAGCTTGGACAACTGTTTGAGAGTACAAAATCTTAGAAAGACCCCATGATTTTCTGGGTTTTTTTCAAGGACTGACGAAGACTGATATTCTGTGTCCTGATATAAGTTTTTGTTTGTACTGTCATAGTAAAGATGTTTGTGTGAGACCAGACCACATTGCAGTGTCAATTCATTAATGTCAGGAAAACAGCATTAGTATTTATTTTAGGTAGCATAGGCCTACCATGACTGTGTTCTTAGCAGGTGTGTGGAATTAGGTCGTAGTTCTACTCTCGGGTCATGATAAGCTAACTCCAGATTATTCGAATACAGTCATTGAGCAGCGTGTTCGGCAATCTTGTTTGAACTTAGCAAACCTGTTCACGCTTAGCAGGTTTGCTTGCTTAAGCAGCCTCACGGAATTGAGTCCAGATTATCTTTCAAAGCTTTCCCAAAGATTATTACGCAAGAATAACGGGCTAAAGATGCGTTGTGGCATACAACAGAGGGCGCCCTTCCGTTTCTCAATCCCCACGTGGCCAAAATGTTTGTCTGGGGCTGGACTCTGCATTGTGTTCCAGTCGCGCCAAAGCCAGGGGTCACTCGAAGATAAGCCAGACACCGCAGGCACAGTCCACAACCAGTCTTCCTCCCCAACATCCTCCCATACATGGCCAGGCGGAAATTGAAAAATGGAAAGTGGAAATAACTGTTTGGACGTAGTGGCCGTGACGTAGTGGTCGCGTGAAAACGATGCGTGGCTCTAGCTGTCAGACGACGGTTGTTGTTGTTGCGGACGTTGAGAGCGCCCTTGGGTCTCTTAGGGGTGCAGAACACTAAATAGAGCTCCCATTGAACACTGTACAAAAACACTCACTTTCAAAGCCAATTATCCCATGCCCAAAAGTCTCTCAGTTCTTGTAGCTATACTTAAAATTGTAGTTTGGACCTTCATCTCTCAGATTCTTTTCAATTTTAGTGCCCTTAGCCGATTCGATTTTTTGCTAATTACCCCCAGAAAAAAACACCCCCAAAATGTCTAGTCGTCCAAGCCGAATTTCTGCAAGGATTTTGAGATGGACCCCTCCACTTCCGCAGCCAAATAGGGCCACATTTAAAGCCAGATATGGTCCAAATTTCATACCAAATTGAAGAGTGAACCCCCAGGTTGTCTTAAGCTTCACTTGTTCTACAATGTATCAGTTAATTAGCCTCCAAAGACCCCTCATTAAAAAAAGTTGTGGGTACACACTTTATGATAATCAGCTCGGCGGAGCCATCTTGGATGGATTTTGTGTGCTGCACCCTTAGGTGTTCAGTCGGCGTTGTCTCGGTGTTAATTCTGTGGTGTTAGTGCAGCGGTGGTGATGTTCATGTATTGTCTGACTAACTGGATTCAACACTACAGTACCCAACGTTTCGATCATTATGACCCGTAGTCTCCTGACTACGGACACAGTATAGTTGCATAGTTGCACGCCCGCAATGTTGAGAAACAATTTTTCAGAGCCACACACCATCTCAAAATAGATGACCAGCCTTAGGTCTGCATGGTGCTATCCACCATGCAGACATTCAAATCAGGAATTTTCTCTCAACTGTCTTTGAGAAAGGTCCCGCGTGGCTCGAAACGTCAGGCCCTCTGCATGTATTAAGACTTACACTTTGGTTTGTTACTTCTGTAATCAGCCTGCAAGATCCTTGTATAAGCGGGAGTCAAAACGTGACAGAAGACAAAATAATGAAAAGCTGACCGAGGTTTTGAGAATTGATTTGTGAGAGGATCTTGATTGATTGATTGACTGACTGATTGATAACGATTGATTGCGTAAAGGAAATTTCAATTGAGAGGGATGTGAACTTAGGACCTCTATCTTAACGGTACATCCGCTCTACCAACAAAGCTATCAAGGCCTCGAATAAGGGGTTAGATCAGCTGGATTCCAAGTTGGAGAACAGTTGACCATATTGTGGATGTTATTCCAACTTGTGATAGTCAACCTATCTGAAATTGCTCTTCCAATTTGTAAGACCGGTTCATTTTTGTGCCGTCTATACAACTTGGGTGTCGTGTTGATATAATTTTTTTTCTCCGATGATATCTGGGGCTTGTTGAGAGACATGGCTATTCATTTCAGCAATGTCCCCTCCCCCTGGCTCCCTCCCTGACCCTCTCCCGCCCCACCCCTACACCCCCTGATCCCCACAAGCCGGGAATGTTGGCGAGCCTAGCCCGCCATTTCCGCGCCTCTTCTGTCACGAAAAACTCCACGCCTGCACGGACTCACGTAAACCATGACCGCGGAACCACGATAAAACCGGAACAGCCAAGACCAACAGAAAAGAAAAAAAAAAGGGGGAAAATTATCGGCGGCGGTGAAAAGTTCGCGACGTATTCAGTTTCGACGCCAGATTACGGAGGAATTCGGTCCCCACCTTCGCCTTGAGGGAAGGAGGGAGGGGAGAGATCTGTGAGAATTCAATTGTGTCGGAGTTTGGCTGCACGGACCCAGCCCCTGAGATCCGTGCGCCGGGAATGTCGACCGAAACATCCCGACCAAGCGGAGGGGACCGGGCATTCCTGGACTATCTTAGCGGGGTGAGAAGGCGGTGACAGAGACGGAAAGGGTTAGGGTCTAGACTGGATGCCAAAAAAAAAGAAAAGAAAAACTCGCTGCAATTCATCTTGGCCGACATCTTGGTATCCTCCGTCTAAATGTCTTCAGGAGAAACCGAGACTTACGCTTGGTATTCGTATTCGCTCACAGAATGGTTCTCATAATCAGCTGTTGCTTTTATCTTTTAACAAGATGCTGAATGTTTTCTGACTTGTGAGAAATGCTCAGCCAGGATTGGAACGTCTGGCCCGTCTAACTCTCCTTCAAATAAGAGTCAACAGTCGTTGGTAGTGCGAGCGATAAATTTGCGAACGTGCTTGTCTCAATTATGTTTGACTGAAAATGTGCGGAGATAGGCGTGATAGTCTAACTGGTGATCGCTCGCACCTTGAGAGTAAAGCTCGCCAACACTAACCGGTTGAAAAGGGTGCATAAGCTTTTGTAGCAACTACCTCTTTAGACTTTACCGTACTTAAGATTGAATGTCTTGCTCTGTACTTGTATGGTATATTTTAAAGCTCGCTTGGATTTTGTTTTGAGCTTCTGTTTTTCATCCAATACCTCGGTGGTCTCAGAGTCAGAAGGAGGAAGATGAAGGAGATAAGACAATCGCCTGAATTCTCCGAAGTTCTTCTAGATTCCTAGAAAACTTGTTTTCCGTCCGTGTTCTAGCAACCTTCCGGGCGCCATCTTGATGCAAAGCGTAGACTGTTGACAAATAATTGGTCGCTTCTTCATCTGGAGGAGACGTCTTCCTTTCTTCATCTTATTGACACCAGTTGTCCTTGGGAAGTGGAGTGTCGATGTGTTGGCTTTGTGAGATTGGTGGTGAGGGTGGTGGTGAGGGTGGGGGTTAGGGTGGGGGTGGGGTGAGGGTGGGGTGAGGGTGGGGTGAGGGTGGGGGTGAGGGTGGGGTGGGGGTGAGGGTGGGGGTGAGGGTGGGGGTGAGGGTGGGGGTGAGGGGGGGTGTCTTATAAACGAATCCTTGCTATTCATTTCGAGTCCAACGCGTTGATCTTTCCGAAAAGGTCGAACGCCTGAGATGGTTGGAGCATGGCTCCATGGTTGGAGTTAGACAAATTGTTTCCAACAGTAAAATGATTCTTTCTTGTTTTTATCTAAAGCGAAACATTCCTCGTGGTTCTTCGTGCGAAGTCGAGAGGTGAGTGGTATGCGGCTTTTGAGCTTCCACTCTGCCGTGTCCGATATACGAGCTTACGGTCTTGTCTTGAATAGGAGACGGCTAGGGTTTGGGGGTAAGCCGAGCCTGTTCTAACCTGTTCTATAGCCACCGCTGATCGGCGGGAGAGAAAGAGGGGGTGGAGGTGCCAAGAGGAATGACATGGTTGCGTTGAGATGACCAATTAGCCAATAAACCTTCCCCCTCTCCCCCCTGAGGGGACACAACAGCATCTGCGTTTGCAATTACCAAGGGCTCTTTCTTTCTCTCTCTCTCTCTCTCTTCCCCCCCCCCCCCTCTCTCTCTCTCTCTGACGGTAGCGATGTAGCATCTTTCCCACACTGAGAAAGATCAGTGTGTGCCGTCTCTCCCAGTGCCCCTCCGCTCGCCTTTTCTCTTTGCCGATCTGAGAGCCGTGCAGAGACCAAGGATCTCGGAGAGACAATAGTCTCCCGGCAAGGCCCTCATTCAGGCCGGATCATCCCCGCCAGCTGGTTATTGACTCGAGATGGGTCGCGCTTAATAAAGGTGAGCGCTTCCTTTGTCTCTACCCTTCTTCTCCCCTGAGGTAGTCGGACCCTGTTTCCCTTCTTGGCGGTCGGGTTGGCAAATAGACGAGCGAGAGGGACGATGAGAGAGGGGAGAAAAAAAAGGTGTAACAATCCCCCGTGCTCTCATCGGGCCACCCGCTGTGTCTTCCGTGAAAAGCGTGGCCTCTGCCCCACACACTTGTTGTTGAAATAAAAAAAAAAGTCGAATAAAACCTCATTTGTAAGTTTGATCGAAATCACTTAAAGGCTCACAAAGACACTATAGGATGACCAATCACCTTTGGCTTATGCGGTGATGGAGAGATGTGTGGATTCGCTCTCTCTCTCCCCCCCCCCACACCCAGTTCTTCTGTTGACTCCACGATGTCAATCTCCCTGCATTATCTCTCCTCTGAGAAATAGCTGGGTTCTTTTCAGAGTAGAAAAAAACAAGGTATTTCCGTCGCTGGAATGTTTACCGACTCTGGAAGCCATTTCCTTTGCTTTGGTTGAGACCTGAATAGGTTTTTTTTTTTTTGGGGGGGGGGAGGGGGTGCATGGTCTACTCGTGCCAACTCCCCCACATCCCCCCCCTCCCCCGGAAATTAGCCTCTGTCGAATTGATCAGAACATCAATAACTAGGATCTGGCGATTGGACAGCAAGATGGTGCGTTTAGCATTTAATAGGCAGTGGGGCAAATCAAGTCATTTCAGGCTCGTATATTAGAACGGCGCTTGTGCACTTAGAAAATTATCGATGACGTCCCGGGTCGGATCTCTCTGCAGACACGGTCTGATTTAGGCTTCTATAAGTAGCCCGTGTCCAAGGCGGTCTCACCGGTACGGCTCGCGGCAGAGATGGGCATACGCATGCACACCACGGTACAACGGCAACACCACGCCGTATCCAAGCTGTACACGGCGCGCAGACCGCGCCGCTGCCATACCACACACAACAGTCCGTGTCCGTACATAGTGTACGAGTGCGTACGCAGTCGTATTGGCAGCCCTCGAGTAGCAAGACGCAGGAAAAGGTTCGCACACGACCTGTTTGCATTGCATGCTACGGGCCGGGGTATGGCGTGCGCAAGCTATGAGCGGAGAATTTGGCTGCATGTCGGATAACACTGATATAATTATTCTGATATATCAGAAGAATGCAAAACAATTGATTCATTTTGAAGATATGAAGATGAGAAGATTCCAGTTTTTTTCAGGATCAAATTAAAACCTTGATGAGAAGTGATAGAACATTTTGCGAACTGCTCCCTGAGTGAAATGACTTCAATTCAAATCTCAAACGTTCTTGTAGAGGGACCGACGTTCCGATCCAGGACCTTCCTCAAAGGCTCGGATCGAAACGTCAGGCTTAAAAAGAATCTTACAACATAACGAGGCTCGTTGCCTTTTTGTAAATGAGTTGATTGAACTGTAATCGGATCGATGTGGGAGGCAATGTTTTGGGTCGCCTTTGCTCAAACCAAAATGGCCAGTTCTTTTACCGCCAGGGGAACAACACGCACTATAATCACCCCAGTATTAGCGCGGCATGCAGTCTGAAGCCTAATCCGACATTGTCAGAAAGTCAAGACACAATTCTCGGCTCATCTTGAAGTTCTTGAGGTCCGTTTAGTGACAGAGCGACGAGCCTTGTTTTTAATTTTTTTGTTGTAGAATCGAGGGCGCTTGTAAGTTGTAACATCACAGCTGTTCCAAGTGTGGCGCTGACTTAATATCCTCTCACGAGTCCCACTGTATACCCACCGACGGACCTCCGCTGACACAGTTCAAAGGGAATGATTCCCAGAACAATGCAGCGATGCTCTTGCTTGTTAAGCCTAACACCCTCCGCTCGACAGACAATGGGTGACATTTTGAGCTGATCTACCGACCTGCGAAGCCTCCCCAAGTTGTGGCTGGTTGACCAGTGTCTTCGCTTTGCGTGACGGTCGGTGATGCTTGCAAGTGAGCCGGCTAAGCCAGGTGTTGCTAACTCTAATCTGGCCATTGTGGACGACTCTCAAGTTGATCTGCACTAATATGTCTTAGATTGGTGATCGTTAACAGAGAGAGAGAGAGAGGCAGAGACAGAGGGAGAGGAGAGAAGGAAGGGGAGAGATGAGAAGAGAGGTGATGGGATACTATATCCCTAGGCGGTGTGAGAAAGACAGAATGAGAGGGACGAAAACGAATGTGTTGGAGAGAGAGAGAGAGAGAGAGAGAGAGAGAGAGAGAGAGAGAGAGAGAGGGGGGGGGGGAGAGAGAGAGGGAGGGAGGAGATATAGGTAGTCACAGAGAGGGAGAGAGGGCAAGGCAAAGAGGCAAAGAGAGAGATAGAGAGAGATGGAGAGAGAGGAAGAGAGATGATAAAAGCAAAGATAGAAAGGCAGGGAGGGGCGAGAGACGAAGAGGGGGATACGGGGAGAGAGTGGGGGAGGGAGAAAGCCGAGACAGAGAAAGAAAGAGAGGGAAAGGGAGGGAGGGAGAGAGAGAGAGGGAGGGGGAGAGTACAGAGAGATTATAAAGAGAAGGAAGAAGAGAGAGAGAGGAGGTAAGGGCGAGAGAGTGAGGGTGAGAGAGAGAGAGAGAGAGGGAGAGAGAGAGGGGGAGAGAGAGAGGGAGAGAGAGAGAGAGAGAGAGAGAGAGAGAGAGAGGGGGGGGGGGAGAGTACAGAGAGATAGGAAGAGAGGGAAGGAGAGACAGATACATCGTCGTGAAGAAATTCGTCGACCGTTTTCCATGAAGTTGTTCAACCTGTTTGCCTCATGTCTTGCCTGCAAAATAGTCCCCCGACAAATGCCTTAAAGAATGAATTCCACCTGTCTGTGGCACGACAGACAATAGGTAACCCTTTATCAATCACAGCCTTCCACGTATCATACCACAAACTCAAACCATCGGGATATCTTTCCTATGTCCGAGTCTATGATTAAGTTCCTCGGCGTTTATTGAGGGGCCCCTCATGACCAGAAATGCGAAGCCCACCCAAGCCCCCTCCGGTCCCCAAGACCCGGTCCTGGACTAATTTTGGGCCCGTGAACTTTTGTCGAATTCCCCGGCCCTCGCCGGTGACGTCCGCCCTGGCGTCGAGGCGAATTTACCACCCGCTCCTGCGAGGGCTGGTGGTAGGCCGTCGCTGAACACGAACGCCGTGAATATTTATAGCGACTGACAAACACTACCTACACGGCCATTGACATTAAGGGCTGCATTCCATGCTATTTCAGTACGCCATTCTTTCGGAAGAGACAAACGCGCAAAGGTTAAGGGTCAGCCTTACAGCGTGTCTCGAACTTTGCCTGTCAACTGCACGCCTTCACCCAAACTTTTTTTGTTGTCTCCAAACAAAGAAATTATTGCCAAACGGTGACGAACTCGATCTTGAAAATTGCCGAGTTCTAGAAATTGAGGGGGCCGGGTTGAACGTTGACGTCTAGACTAGCTGGGAGGTTCTGAAATGTCTTTCTGCCTTTTGAGATTGGTCCTGCTTCGATCATAACGTCTCCGAGTTTTTGAGATTTGTAACTGGGGCCATTCAGTGAGTGAGTAGCTTGCGTCTGCTTCGTGTTACACTCAGTGTTATTAAAACAGGTGTATTTTGTGCAAGAGGATGTAAATTGAATTGACATTCCCAAATTGGCGCCCAATATCCGAGACGGTTATGAAAATTACTCATTAATATTGCTGGCTGCATCCCGACCACCTACATGAAATTTAAATATATATTCATAGACCTAATTCGTTAATTTCAAAGGCTATTATAGAACGGATATTTAATAACAGTTTTTTAATCAATAATTTAGTTTTACCCACATTATTTGTTCCATTATTCAAGACAATAATAACCAACTACATGTAATATGCATTGACTGACCAAGATAAAATGGAAATATATGTATTCATTTAGTATTCAATTCTTTCTGAATAGGCCTTCAATTTTAACAGATTTCATTTCCTGAAAGGATCATTCAGATAGATTTACTTTCCCCCAAATTGATTCCACTTGTCATGCCAATAATACATTTTACTGATAAAATAATGTTTTTATCTAAATATTCAAATCTTCCTCGACCAGACTCGACAAATCCATCTTCGACAAATCCATCTCAAATATTCCCCGACGTGGCGGCTGTCGTACCTGAAGTCCTTGTGAGGTACGACTCTGCCACGGTCTTTTCAAGCTCTAGGTTTTTTTTTCTTCAATGAACAGAGATCGGAATTTTAGGACAGATTTAGCCAAGGTAGATCAAGAGGTGAATTTGGCAGACGTGCGCATTGCAAACGGCCTTCTACTCACAGACGACCCTTCATCAATCAACTCCTAATGTCTTGCTTTTGCGTCTGTAATTGGAAGGGCCAACCTCCCGGATGTAGTCTGGTGTCGTGATTAATTGCCCCTGTCCCTCTGAGGCACGGTCTTAACGCGCACGGCACGCAGAGGCCCAGAGGCCTGTGACATTGGGGACGCGACCCACCTATGTATGGACTGAGGTGTGACCCTATTGCATTGACCGCACGTATAACGTTTCCAAATCCATGGATCGTACGATGCACACTACTAAATCAACTTCGTAGGTCACAGTGCAAAAGCATTCTCCATCATTCTTGAGGAGAAGATTCTCAGTTATCCTAGCGATTACAGAAGTTGTTGCTCGGTTCATAATCTGTTCTGATTGTGGGCATTTTACACTCTACTCCTCTTTCTTGTGAACCAGTCTTTCAGGCTGGACATCTAAGTCACCCTTCTCTTTCCTCTACTCCTCTTCCTTGTGAACCAGTCTTTCAGGCTGGACATCTAAGTCACCCTTCTCTTTCCTCTACTCCTCTTTCTTGTGAACCAGTCTTTCAGGCTGGACATCCAAGTCACCCTTCTCTTTCCTCTACTCCTCTTCCTTGTGAACCAGTCTTTCAGGCTGGACATCTAAGTCACCCTACTCTTTCCTCTACTCCTCTTTCTTGTGAACCAGTCTTTCAGACTGGACATCCAAGTCACCCTTCTCTTTCCTCTACTCCTTCTTGTGAACCAGTCTTTCAGACTGGACATCCAAGTCACCCTTCTCTTTCATCTACTCCTCTTTCTTGTGAACCAGTCTTTCAGGCTGGACATCTAAGTCACCCTTCTCTTTCCTCTACTCCTCTTTCTTGTAAACCAGTCTTTCAGGCTGGACATCTAAGTCACCCTTCTCTTTCCTCTACTCCTCTTTCTTGTAAACCAGTCTTTCAGGCTGGACATCTAAGTCACCCTTCTCTTTCCTCTACTCTTTCTAGTAAACCAGTCTTTCAGGCTGGACATCTAAGTCACCCTTCTCTTTCCTCTACTCCTCTTTCTTGTGAACCAGTCTTTCAGACTGGGCATCCAAGTCACCCTTCTCTTTCCTCTACTCCTCTTTCTTGTGAACCAGTCTTTCAGGCTGGACATCTAAGTCACCCTTCTCTTTCCTCTACTCCTCTTTCTAGTAAACCAGTCTTTCAGACTGGGCATCCAAGTCACCCTTCTCTTTCCTCTACTCCTCTTTCTTGTGAACCAGTCTTTCAGGCTGGACATCTAAGTCACCCTACTCTTTCCTCTACTCCTCTTTCTTGTGAACCAGTCTTTCAGACTGGACATCCAAGTCACCCTTCTCTTTCCTCTACTCCTTCTTGTGAACCAGTCTTTCAGTCTGGACATCCAAGTCACCCTTCTCTTTCCTCTACTCCTCTTTCTTGTGAACCAGTCTTTCAGGCTGGACATCTAAGTCACCCTTCACTTTCCTCTACTCCTCTTTCTTGTAAACCAGTCTTTCAGGCTGGACATCTAAGTCACCCTTCTCTTTCCTCTACTCCTCTTTCTTGTGAACCAGTCTTTCAGACTGGGCATCCAAGTCACCCTTCTCTTTCCTCTACTCCTCTTTCTTGTAAACCAGTCTTTCAGGCTGGACATCTAAGTCACCCTTCTCTTTCCTCTACTCTTTCTAGTAAACCAGTCTTTCAGGCTGGACATCTAAGTCACCCTTCTCTTTCCTCTACTCCTCTTTCTTGTGAACCAGTCTTTCAGACTGGGCATCCAAGTCACCCTTCTCTTTCCTCTACTCCTCTTTCTTGTGAACCAGTCTTTCAGGCTGGACATCTAAGTCACCCTTCTCTTTCCTCTACTCCTCTTTCTAGTAAACCAGTCTTTCAGACTGGGCATCCAAGTCACCCTTCTCTTTCCTCTACTCCTCTTTCTTGTGAACCAGTCTTTCAGGCTGGACATCTAAGTCACCCTACTCTTTCCTCTACTCCTCTTTCTTGTGAACCAGTCTTTCAGACTGGACATCCAAGTCACCCTTCTCTTTCCTCTACTCCTTCTTGTGAACCAGTCTTTCAGTCTGGACATCCAAGTCACCCTTCTCTTTCCTCTACTCCTCTTTCTTGTGAACCAGTCTTTCAGGCTGGACATCTAAGTCACCCTTCACTTTCCTCTACTCCTCTTTCTTGTAAACCAGTCTTTCAGGCTGGACATCTAAGTCACCCTTCTCTTTCCTCTACTCCTCTTTCTTGTGAACCAGTCTTTCAGACTGGGCATCCAAGTCACCCTTCTCTTTCCTCTACTCCTCTTTCTTGTGAACCAGTCTTTCAGGCTGGACATCTAAGTCACCCTTCTCTTTCCTCTACTCCTCTTTCTTGTGAACCAGTCTTTCAGGCTGGACATCTAAGTCACTCTACTCTTTCCTCTACTCCTTCTTGTGAACCAGTCTTTCAGACTTGACATCTAAGTCACCCTTCTCTTTCCTCTACTCCTTCTTGTGAACCAGTCTTTCAGACTGGACATCCAAGTCACCCTTCTCTTTCCTCTACTCCTCTTTCTTGTAAACCAGACTTTCAGGCTGGACATCTAAGTCACCCTTCTCTTTCCTCTACTCCTCTTTCTTGTGAACCAGTCTTTCAGACTGGACATCCAAGTCACCCTTCTCTTTCCTCTACTCCTCTTTCTTGTAAACCAGACTTTCAGGCTGGACATCTAAGTCACCCTTCTCTTTCCTCTACTCCTCTTTCTTGTAAACTAGTCTTTCAGGCTGGACATCTAAGTCACCCTTCTCTTTCCTCTACTCCTCTTTCTAGTAAACCAGTCTTTCAGACTTGACATCTAAGTCACCCTTCTCTTTCCTCTACTCCTCTTTCTTGTGAACCAGTCTTTCAGACTTGACATCTAAGTCACCCTTCTCTTTCCTCTACTCTTTCTAGTAAACCAGTCTTTCAGACTGGGTATCCAAGTCACCCTTCTCTTTCCTCTACTCCTCTTTCTTGTAAACCAGTCTTTCAGGCTGGACATCTAAGTCACCCTTCTCTTTCCTCTACTCTTTCTAGTAAACCAGTCTTTCAGACTGGGCATCCAAGTCACCCTTCTCTTCCCTCTACTCCTCTTTCTTGTAAACCAGTCTTTTAGGCTGGACATCTAAGTCACCCTTCTCTTTCCTCTACTCCTCTTTCTAGTAAACCAGTCTTTCAGACTTGACATCTAAGTCACCCTTCTCTTTCCTCTACTCCTCTTTCTTGTGAACCAGTCTTTCAGACTTGACATCTAAGTCACCCTTCTCTTTCCTCTACTCTTTCTAGTAAACCAGTCTTTCAGACTGGGCATCCAAGTCACCCTTCTCTTCCCTCTACTCCTCTTTCTTGTAAACCAGTCTTTCAGGCTGGACATCTAAGTCACCCTTCTCTTTCCTCTACTCTTTCTAGTAAACCAGTCTTTCAGACTGGGCATCCAAGTCACCCTTCTTTTCCCTCTACCCCTCTTTCTTGTGAACCAGTCTTTTAGGCTGGACATCTAAGTCACCCTTCTCTTTCCTCTACTCCTCTTTCTAGTAAACCAGTCTTTCAGACTGGGCATCCAAGTCACCCTTCTCTTCCCTCTACCCCTCTTTCTTGTGAACCAGTCTTTTAGGCTGGACATCTAAGTCACCCTTCTCTTTCCTCTACTCCTCTTTCTTGTGAACCAGTCTTTCAGACTGGGCATCCAAGTCACCCTTCTCTTCTCTCTACTCCTCTTTCTTGTGATCTAGTCTTTTAGGCTGGACATCTAAGTCACCCTTCTCTTTTCTCTACTGCTTCTTGTGAACCAGTCTTTCAAGCTGGACATCTAAGTCACCCTTCTCTTTCCTCTACTCCTCTTTCTTGTGAACCGGTCTTTCAGGCTGGACATCTAAGTCACCCTTCTCTTTCCTCTACTTCTCTTTCTAGTAAACCAGTATTTCAGGCTGGACACCCAAGTCACCTTTCTCTTTCCTCTACTCCTCTTTCTTGTAAACCAGTCTTTCAGGCTGGACATCTAAGTCACCCTTCTCTTTCCTCTACTCCTTCTTCCTATATTGTCCCATCGAAGCCACGCTTTCCAGACCGTTCCCATGGTGTGAGCAAGGAATTTCACTTGTCTGTCTCTTATTCCACCGATCAGCTTCCTGCTCACTTCCTTCGTCCACTCCGTAATTCTACCCCAAGATCCCCTTCTCGAGATCCCGTTCATTGACTGAACAAGGTGATTATAAGTGCGACATTAAAAGAGAGATTCAATTACCGATTTGCGCAAAGAGTCGACCCCAGTGGGCGGTACACCAAGGTCACCATCCTTTTTATAAATCCCGGCGGTCATCTTGGCTCAGACGGGTGGTTACCCCCCCCCCCCCAAAGAAAAACCCTCTACTTGGTTGAAAGAGTTTGCCAGGCAGCCTTGCGGCTCCTACCCGCTGAGTCCAAACCCCCTTGTCTAATTTCGAAAAGCATAGCCCGGTGTGTCTTGGAATCCAATCGTTCTGTCCGCCCACCATCTCGCCGTGGCTCTCCTTATAAGATGGCCGACGCCAACGTCTGCCCCTCGTTAACGGTCTCCTGACAAATTACCTTCGGACCGGGCTCGCCCGCTGCGGCTGACGACTTTAGGATTATTTGGGAGGGCGGGGGGCCACTGGGCTGTCAGGGGGGAAAATGGTCGCTGCTTTGAGCTGGATGCATGTGAGGAGAAACTCCTACGCATCCTAGTTGTATTGATAATGTAATATTGAGAAGTGAAAGACCATCAATGTGTGGAAACACGAGAATATGCGAGGAAATACGAGAATGTGCGAGGAAATACGAGAATGTGCGAGGAAATACGAGAATGTGCGAGGAAATACGAGAATGTGCGGGGAAATACGAGAATGTGCGGGGAAATACGAGAATGTGCGGGGATATACGAGAATGTGCGGGGAAATACGAGAATGTGTGGGGAAATTCGAGAATGTTCGGAAAACACACACGATAATATGTGGGAAATTACGAGACCATGCGGAAAATCACGAGTATGTGCTTGGAATACTTGTATGTTCCGAAACTACACGAGCAAATGCGTGATAATACGAGAACGTGCGAGCAAATGCGATACCTTGCTTAGAATACACGAGAATATACGAGAAAATACGAGGACACGAGCGTTGAAAAGGTCCGAAGGCCCGTGGCATGACAATGACAGGGACATTGAGGGAGATAACTATTCAGGTTTGAATCAATCAGCCGGCTTGGCGTGTCGGGATTCTGACGGAAGCTTTCTGAAACTTAATGATTTTGAGAAAGGTCCTGCTTGGAGATTAATTATCATTTTTTGTCATTTTTGGTTTGTCAGCAGTTTGCAACGGTTTTCTACAACTATTTAGGTTTCACTCTGCCTTTGAGAAAGGTCCTGCTAGGATCGAAACGCTAGTTTTGATAGGCCTATTTGGTTCTGAATGAAAATGATAATTATAGACCTATAGGCTAATGGTTCTCGTGGATACTGCTCAGGAATTAATGGAATGATTCTATTTCTAATGCTGGTAGGCGGCTTAATAGTCCACAGACTCCTCAGCCCTTTCGAGATGGCTGGGTGATTTATGGCGCAGGTATTTCACCATTAAATGCGACTCTACAGATGAGAAAGTGTTGAACCATACCACATACCTTGCCGACATACCTGGCTGTCGCGACGGTATATGGACGCCCGCGCAAGGATACCAACCATGGTGATCAATTCTGCGACCCCTATCACACCTTCGTGTACGGTGGCACCTCGTTAAATAGCGCTGTTATCATAAGGGCCGATGACGCCGACCCAGGAATGAAGACAGCTCAAAGATGTGGGTTTTACCTCGCGCCATTTGGCCAGAAGCCCGTGTTCGTTCGCACGTATATCACGACTTCCCTCCCTGCCTTGCTTGTTTTACACATTCCCTGTCATGATTTATCAGCATTCTAACCCGGATATGTTTTAATTTTCCCTTACCCGTGTCTCTGCAGCCTCGTATTTTTGTTCAAACGTGGGCACGTGTAACGTCGCTCAAATTAACCGCTTATCAAGATCGGTTTGTTTATCAAATTAGCGCCGTTGACATCTGAAACGATTCATCCGCCCCTTGCCGATGACAGCCGAGTCGATGATATCATTATGCGTATCTCAACAATCTTGTCTTGGGCCAAAACTTTAATCGAATGATTGACCCTTTTTCCCTGTAAGGGTTATTCACGGCGGTGATTCCTGTTCTGTTCTGTTTGTTTTTTTCTAGTCAGGGTTTTATTTTGGCGAAGATGTTCGTTTGACCTTGTCGCGTCAGATTCGTTCGACAAGCTTGTCCAATTAAGTCTTGACATATTTTTCAGCGTCTTTCAAAAACCTTGACTGAAATTAGTCCACTCTCGCCCATTCAACTCCACCCCGATGACTTGCCCATTTTATTTATTAATTTTTTTTTTTTTTTTTTTTGGGGGGGGGGGTGTTCAGCCAGTGAGTCAAGTGTGGAGCTCGTCGATTAGGAGGCCTGTGGCTTCTTACCGTCCCGTTTGCCAATTAAGCCCCCCTCCTGGGTGATACTCAATGAGGCTTGAGGGTGATTGCAGCGGGTCAGCCACTGTATGAGGTTGCGGTCGGAGAGTTTTAGCCGCTAACAATAGGTGACAATTTACGACCACATTCAAGTGGCCACCATTGATACGACTGGCGTTAATTACGTCAAGCCGCAAGCCTGTACTTGTCGAGGGTCTAACGTTTCGATCCTACAGCGAGAACCTTTCTCAGAGGAAGGTCCTGTCAGAATTGAAACGTCGGGAACTCTACTTTGTCCAGAATTGCATTTTGGTTTATGAGGTCAGTAAGAGGTGTGCAAGATGTTCGCAGATTGATAGCTCAAGCTTTCTTTTAAACCAGTGGACTACCACTACCAGTCTGTGATAGAAGCAAAGGAAAGATCGCAGGTTTTTACGAAAATGTGAACATTTAAAACGATTTCTGAACGCCTGGTGCCATTTGTCTTCACGTCCGCGATCATGTCATGTCAGAAATATCGTCTATGTCTTGCTTCCTCCGGCAGTTCTACCTCAATAATGCCTTTCTCCTCTTTTTTGTACACCAGTTTTTCAAGCTGGACATCCAAGTCACTTATTACGTCACGTAATTATTGAAATAACTTCTTAAGATTAAAAGTTGGTACCAAATACCCAACATTTCGATGACGGAGATCATGTACGTATGATATAAGCCGATTCAGAATGAGTAACTTCGTTGTTTGTTGTTGAGATACTGTCAGCTTTGATCGGAGCTTTAGCCCTCTTAAAATAATTCTGATTTAGTTTTTTGAAAATATTACTGTCGAAGAAAACTATGATTGGACCGGGACTTGAACCCGAGACCTCTGGTTCTGCTTACCAGTGCTCTTAGTCTTAGCATCTGAGCTATTCAGCCCTTATGGCGACCTTCCAGAATAGTCAATAAGTCATTACCGGGGAGGGGGCACCAGTCAGAAGCAATTTAACAATTAACTGGCCGTTTGAGTTGGTCAGCATTTTGCAATATGTTTGAATTGCTTCGACTTTGATCGTGTGTTGTAGTCGTCTCAGTCATTTGATGGTCGCTCCTGTGGGCTCTTAGCACCTGGAGTCTATAACCAAGGAGGTAATACCTCCTTGCTATAACCGCCTTCATCAGATCCGCTCCAGACGAGAGTGTCTTTGCGACTGTGTCGTGACCCTAATGGTGCGAAACCTGTCCGACTTTAACACACCCGTTACATGGGTCTGGCACCCCTGTAAACCACCAGGTGTTGAGACATTACACCGTCTGCTGATTTATCCGTCTTGCCTTGCGTCTAATGATCCCGCCAATTATCTAATTACCTCGCATCAGTGTTTGATAATATGTTTACTCTCGGTGTCGTCTGCATAAAGCGACCTGTAACTGTGTCTAACACGTTTACGCGGCTCTTGTCGCGAGACAAAAGGGTGTCCGATTAACCACAATATACACGTCTGTTGCAGTATGCAAGCCAAGCTAAGGGAGTGTGGTTTTGTAAACAGAGTGGAGGAGTACTCTGAAATTGACAATAGGGTTTGCCATGCCGTATGATAGACTGGTAAATTTGGGCTTGCAACCATCCATAACAAAAGGTTCTTGGGAATGGTCGAACTCCAATTGATAAGAGCTGTAAAAACATCAAATTTTGCTGTACCATTTTACAACAAAATGTTGCAAAAACTGCTTATACTGACTTATGTGAACAAAATGGAAATCTAAAAAAAAAATGAAGATGGCTCCACGTTTGGTTCCTACACCAATGGGAAATTGGATTTGCTGAGTTCAACAAGAAACTGATTTTGATGGGCTGATATTTGATGGCCGAGCTGACAGCTGGCTTTTGACGACGGGCAGAGAACTCCCTCTCTCTGCCTATATATCTATCCCTCTATGCCTCTCTCTCGGTCTCTGGATCTCTTTCTCCCTCTGCCCCCTCTCCCTCTTTCTCCCTCTTTCTCTATGTGTCATACCCAGCGGCATAGCTACGGGGAGGGGGAGGCGTGGAGGGGAGGCGCGTACGCCACCACTAGGATTTGAGTTTTTTTAAGATGAAACAAAAATAGAATAGACGGCGGACGGTGCTGTTGTAGGATCATTTTATTTTGATTCTTGTCCTTGCGTATCTTTGGACCGAACTTGTCTGACAGGATGGCCATCCCACCTTTGAATAGCCGGCCTACCCAGTGAGACCCGTTCACTAGAATAGAGGCGGGCGGTACTCTTGTACACTCATTTCACCCTATTGTTTTCGCGTAACTTGAAGTCGATCAGGTCTGACTGAATGGACAACCCCCCTAGAACATACAGGGAAGCTATTATGACAAGGATAGAGGTCCACGATGAACTTCTTTTCGGTGAAGGATAGACAGGCCAAAGGTTGCCCCTTCCCGTTCAACGTTAATTCAAAAATACCTACGCAAAAGCAAACCAGAGTAACTCGCCCCATTTTCAGCCCACGCTACCACGCAAATAGCTATACAGGTGCAAATCTAAACAACTCGCCCCATATTCACCCGACCATGTCACGCGTATCCTTGCGTATCTTTAGACCGAACAGGTCTGAGAGGATGACCACCGAACCCTTGAATATTTAGCGAGACCCGTTGACTAGAATAGAGGCGGACGGTGTTCTTGTACTCTTGTCCTTGCGTATCTTTGGACCGAACAGGTCTGAGAGGATGACTACCGGTACCCAACCTTTGAATATCTAGCGAGATCCGTTGACTAGAATAGAGGCGGACGGTGCTCTTGTACTCTCGTCCTTGCGTATCTTTGGATCGAACAGGTCTGAGAGGATGACCGAACAGGTGTGAGAGGATGACCAGCCAACCTTTGAATATCTAGCAAGACCCGTAGACTAAAATAGAGGCGGACGAGTGCTCTTCCGGTACTCTTGTCCTTGCGTATCTTTGTCGAACAGCTATGAGAGGATGACCGAACAGATGCGAGAGGATAGCCGAACAGGTGTGAGAGGATGGCCGAACAGGTCTGAGAGGATAGCCGAACAGGTGTGAGAGAATGGCCGAACAGGTCTAAGAGGATGGCCGAACAGGTGTGAGAGGATGCCCACCCAACCTTTGAATATCTAGCGAGACCCGTAGACTAGAAGGCGGACTGTGCTCTTGTACTCTTGTTCTTGTGTATCTTTGGACCGAACAGGTCTGTGAGGATGACCACCAAACCTTACAATATCCAGCGAGACACGTAGACTAGAATAGAGGCGGACGGTTCTCTTGTACCCTTGTCCTTGCGTATCTTTGGACCGAACAGGTCTGAGAGGATGACCGAACAAGTCTGAGAGGGTGACCACCCAACCTTTGAATATCTAGCGAGACCCGTTGTCTAGAATAGAGGCGGATGGTGCTCTGGTACACTCGTTTCACCCTTGTCTTTGCGTATCTTGAAGCCGAACAGATCTGACTGAATGGCCAATCCCTCTTGAACATGCAGGGAATATATTATGACAAGGATAGAGGTGGACGATGAACTTGTAGAATAATTTTTCTTTTCGGTGGAGGATAGATAGGCCAAAGGTTGCCCCTACCCGTTCAACGTTACTTCGAAAATACCTATGCAAAAGCAAACCTGAGTAACTCGCCCCATTTTCGTCCCACACAACCACGCAAATAGCTATACAGGTGCAAATCTAAACAACTCGCCCCATATTCACCCGACCATGTCACGCGTATCCTTGCGTATCTTTAGACCGAACAGGTCTGAGAGGATGACCACCCTTGAATATCTAGCGAGACCCGTTGACTAGAATAGAGGCGGACGGTGCTCTTGTACTCCTGTCCTTTTTGCCTATCTTTGGACCGAACAGGTCTGAGAGGATGACCATCCAACCTTTGAATATCTAGCGAGACCCGTTGACTAGAATAGAGGCGGACGGTGCTCTTGTACTCTTGTCCTTGCCTATCATCTTTGGACCGAACAGGTCTGAGAGGATGACCATCCAACCTTTGAATATCCAGCGAGACCCGTAGACTAGAATAGAGGCGGACGGTGCTCTTGTACTCTTGTCCTTGCCTATCTTTGGACCGAACAGGTCTGAGAGGATGACCATCCAACCTTTGAATATCCAGCGAGACCCGTAGACTAGAATAGAGGCGGACGGTGCTCCTGTACTCTTGTCCTTGCCTATCATCTTTGGACCGAACAGGTCTGAGAGGATGACCATCCAACCTTTGAATATCCAGCGAGACCCGTAGACTAGAATAGAGGCGGACGGTGCTCTTGTACTCTTGTCCTTGCCTATCTTTGGACCGAACAGGTCTGAGAGGATGACCATCCAACCTTTGAATATCCAGCGAGACCCCTAGACTATAGAATAGTTGGGGACTGTGCTCTTGGTTGCTCACTTTAGCAGGTTTGTAGCCTGTTGATTAATTAATAACTTGCCCTACTACAGTACAAGCCATTCCTTCAAACTGCTCTTCTTATAGACTACCCTTCGTCTTCCTTTGTTCCTCCCCTGTATTTCTCTGTCTGTCTGTCTGTCCCTCTCTGTCTGTCTCTCTCCCCAGTCCCTTTGTATGTCTGTCTGTCTCTCCCTCTCTGTCTGTCTCTCTGTCTGTCTCTGTCTGTCTGTCTGTCTGTCCCTTTATCGATCTAATACCTTGCCCCACTAGCCATTCCTTCAAACTGGTCTTTTAGACTATACCCTTCCTCCTCCGTTCCTTCCCCTCTTATTTCCCTGTCTCTCCCTCTCTGTCTGTCTGTCTGTCTGTCCCTCTCTGTCTGTCTCTCTCCCCAGTTCCTCGGTATGTCTGTCTGTCTCTCACTTCCCCACCCTTTATCGATCTAATACCTTGCCCCACTAGCCATTCCTTCAAACTGGTCTTTTAGACTATACCCTTCCTCCTCCGTTCCTTCCCCTCTTATTTCCCTGTCTCTCCCTCTCTGTCTGTCTGTCTGTCTGTCCCTCTCTGTCTGTCTCTCTCCCCAGTTCCTCGGTATGTCTGTCTGTCTCTCACTTCCCCACCC
This sequence comes from Luidia sarsii, assembly GCA_949987565.1. NCBI lineage: Eukaryota > Metazoa > Echinodermata > Asteroidea > Paxillosida > Luidiidae > Luidia > Luidia sarsii. Next base: position 6,199,802 of record OX465115.1, read on the forward strand.
TTTATCGATCTAATACCTTGCTCCACTAGCCATTCCTTCAAACTGGTCTTTTAGACTATACCATTCCTCCTCCGTTCCTTCCCCTCTTATTTCCCTGTCTCTCCCTCTCTGTCTGTCTTTCTCTCTGTCTGTCTGTCTGTCTCTCCCTCTCTGTCTGTCTTTCTCTCTCTCACCGCCCCCGTCTCTCTGTCTGTTTGTCTGTCTCTCCCTCCCAACTCTCAATCTCTGAATACCCTACCCCACTAGCTATTCTTTCAAACTAGTCAGACTACCCTTCGTCCTTTTCTATTCCTTGTCCCTCGGTCCTCTCTCTCTTTCCTGTCAAAGCCACACTGTCCAGTTCTCCCTTGCACCATCGCAGAATCTCATCTTTCTGACCCTCAGCTCACAAAATAAGTTTCCAGAATCAGGATCTTGAGAAGCGCCTACAGAAACGCGTCCACGTGGTTGTACAGTCAGTGACAAGCGTCCCCTCCTCTCGGCAGTTACTGGTGCCAAGCATGATCACACCCAGCCACTGGATATGACGAATCTTCTCCTCAGTTGCGAGAGGATTCCACAGAGAGCACCCGACAAGTCTTGAACCCTTCAAACATCTCTATCACGATAGACCTCAATATCGAGGGAAATCGGGGCACAGGGTCGCTTCATTTTTGTGTGTGTCAACAACAGATACCCAACCCATCTTGGGTGGGTGCGTCGTTTAAAAATAGTCCCGCCTGTTGATTAGGATGACACCAGTTCCGTGCTCAGATGTCGTCTACAGTTGTCTCGAGGTTGCGCTAAATTGAACGTGATGGGTCGGGACTTAGTCAACGCCGGTGCGACGGTCGAGGGCGCGGACACGCGTATTCCGGGTTTCCTGGGGAGTAATGAGAATGCAGTTGCGCTGTGCCGAGTTGAATGATGCGCCGTGTGTGACGGCCTCCTATCGGTCACACCCTGCCTCGACGACAGGGAAGTTTGTCAGAGAGGGGCTGGACGGCTCGGGATATGAAACAGTTCCGTGTCATGTCGATGCTGCACCCATGCTTGCTTGTTTGGAACAGTCATCTTGATCAAATTGTTGGCAACAGAAATCATCTGGCTTTGACTTTTTTTCAAAGAATTTTATATATTTTGTTGTATTTATGCATATGCTTTCAGCTGCTGTGGTTGGATTTTTTATTTATTTATTTATTTATTTTTCTGGGGGGTTATTGTTCACAAAGACAGTTGAATGAATAGCCACATCAATTTGGAAAAGTTTTAAAACTACATCGACTTTGGGTTGTAGCCGAACTGCTGTGGCCAGGTCTGAACGAAAACTGGGGTGTGATCCCTGGAGATATAGGCCTACGGCAGTTAATAATGGTTGAATTGCTTCTGACTGGCGCCCCAATCCCGGCAAAGACTAGTTGACTATATGGGAGGCTACCATCTAATAGCTGGATAGCTCATATTGGAAGAGTGCTGGGACGCAACACTAGATGTCTCGGGTTCAAGTCCCGGTCAGCTTTCATTTGCTTAAGTTATATGGGCAATTCTACCGATCTTATAGACATTCCCAAAATATTGGACTCCAAAAGTTGGCTGAACCAAGACTTGTCAGATTGATTCAAGAGTTTATCGCCCAGCAAACACAGTCTTTTTGAATTATGGGTAGGACAGGTTCAGAAGTTGTTCACTTTTGTTTCTATTGTAACTTACTAGTCACATTTATTTACCTAGGCCATGCATGGTGGGTAGTGGAGTATACAAGGCGATGTGCTTGAGCACAGACACAGGACACTGTTCAGTTGCTGTCGCCATAAATTAGTTGAAACAATAACAAATCTCAACCATTTACAGAAGGCCTGAGGTCTCGACACTAGCTGGACCTCTATCAAAGGCAGTATGACAGGACACAAACAGACAGGCAGGGGAAGAATAAGATGTGGATAATAACACTAACAGATGGATCTAAGAGAAACGCTGGTAGATCCAAGGTGGAATCGATGGTTATCGGGCTGAGCAAAGTTCGAAGAAAAGATGAATTTTTATCGAGGAAGCAAACCCTTTGCTATCTAGAAGAATGATTTGAAGAAATATGTGACTTTTATGTAAATGAGTAACGCGCACCCATTGTTAGCGAGCATGTAACCAGAACCATGTTTACAGCCAAACGGACTCTTTTCTCAAAGGCCAACAAACCAAATTGCTAATTCCGAGAATGGTCCTACTATAGTCTCGCAACGTCAGTCCCTCTTCAATTTGGAGATTTGCATTCGGGCTGGATGACAGCAAGATAATTTTCTTTTGCATTACTGTAACAATGTGAAATCACGTCTTTCTAATTGCCGACTTGAATGTGGGCGGTCTCGTTTTGCTTGAGATCGATCGATGAACTGACCGACAAGAGGCCCGAAGCTCCATGAGGGGAAAAAACCCCTGTAGTCTTGCGTTTGTTCGACGGGCGGAGATTCACACTCAGAAAGGAATTCCTCCCGCACGGGCGAATTGTACAGGAGAGAGTAATGATCGATTTAACATGTGACTCGGAACGCTTGTGAAAATAGCGCTGGGGTTGGAGCGGCCCAGTGTGTAATGCGTCCCTCGGTGATCGTCTGGAGAGAGCCCGAGGGTGTGAGCTGATCTTGGGCCAGGCAGTTTTTCTTTTCCATCTGTCTTCTCGACTTCACTGTGAGGGTGGGCTCTACTAACCTAGGCCGTCTGTCATGAAGCGACTTGGTCTACTTGACCCGCCCGGACTCAGAAGAAAAAAAACCCTCGATACACAATGACAACCCCACGGCCATCCGAGCAAGTTGAATGATCGAGCGGACATAGCGCACATCCCCGCACTCCATAGTACCGCTCCAAATACCCCACGACCCCTGTACCTAGCAACACAATACAAACTGGAGTAGTAAGATGACGGACCCAAACCCTCAACTCACCTAGGTTTAAAAAAAATTATACGCGGACTATACTGTATATGTAGGTAGATTAAAGGTAAGATAAAATGATATAGGAGGGTTTGCGGTGACACCATGTATAAGGTCTCAGAAGAGGTGTGGTTCTGAAAAGAACCTGAGTGATAACTCTATAGGAGGGTTTGCGGTGACACCATGTATAAGGTCTCTTAAAGAAGAGGTGTGGTTCTGAAAAGAACCTGAGTGGTAACTCTATGGGAGGGTTTGCGATGACACCATGTATAAGGTCTCTTAAAGAAGAGGTGTGGTTCTGAAAAGAACCCGAGTGGTAACTCAGAACCATACCTCTTCTTTAATAGACCTTATACATGGTGTCACCGCAAACCCTCCTATGTCCTAGGCCTTTATTTTCACTAACTTCAGATTTATCTAAAGATAAAATGAATCAGCTAACAAAGTTACAAAGATCCCAGTCAACCATATATCCTCACTCCTAAAACACGGTGTATATGTATCATAACGTTATACTCTTCTTCCTCCATGATATACAAAAATGTTGCAAACTGCTTACTGACTAAAATGACCAAAATGCAAATCTTAAAATTTAGTGGGCCTGGCGTTTCGATCCTAGCAGGACCTCTCTCTGCCTTTGAGAAAGGTCCTGCTAGGATCGAAACGTCAGGCCGACTAAATTTTAAGATTCTTCCTCCATGGTTATACGTGTGCATGACGAACAACAGCCCCCAACCCACCTAGACGAACCGGTTCCGATTGATTCCACGAGGACCGTACACCGTTTGGGGGTTGACAAAAGACGACTGCTTGTTTAGAAGGCATGCCACGAGGAGGGGAGGGAAGGCGTGGTGGCATTTCACGGGTCTGTCTTGAAAATCCTGAGCCCTGGTTTATCCGGAGAGGAAACAAGACAAGACAGAGGGCTGGTGGTGGGCGCTAAGCCGGACGCTGCAGGAGCGAGCACGACCCCAACCAGGCCACAGAGGTCTTTAGCGCGCCACTGAGTAAATTGGACAGAATAGGATTCAGCGTCGTAAAGATCGCTCCCTTTCATTCCCATAGTCCCGCCGCTGGTTTTTTTTTGTCCCTTCCCGGCGGTTAAAACTTCCCCACAAATCTAGGAGAGGTCTCATCACAGGCTGGGTTTTTTTTTCTTTTTCTTCTTCTTCTTCTTCTTCTTCTTCTTCTTCTTCTTCTTCTTCTTCTTCTTCATCTTCTTCTTCTTCTTCTTCTTCTTCTTCTTCTTCTTCTTCTTCAAAGTCTTTGAAATGATGCCTTCCCTCTCATTGAATGTTTTCGTTTTCATTTTGTAATATACCGTGTTTTTTGTTTTTCCAATTGTATGATTGTTTTTCCCCTTTTTTATTTTGTATTATTTGTTCCTGTATATATTTGTCAACTGTATTTTGTGTTTCATTTGGAAAATAAAGTTTTCCTTTGAAAAGTCAAAAAAAAGTCTTCTTCTTCTTCTTCTTCTTCTTCTTCTTCTTCTTCTTCTTCTTCTTCTTCTTCTTCTTCTTCAAAGTCTTTGAAATGATGCCTTCCCTCTCATTGAATGTTTTCGTTTTCGTTTTGTAATATACCGTGTTTTTTGTTTTTCCAATTGTATGATTGTTTTTCCCCTTTTTTATTTTATATTATTTGTTCCTGTATATATTTGTCAACTGTATTTTGTGTTTCATTTGGAAAATAAAGTTTTCCTTTGAAAAGTCAAAAAAAAGTCTTCTTCTTCTTCTTCTTCTTCTTCTTCTTCTTCTTCTTCTTCTTTGTCAAGATTTCGACATCTACTGGGCTCTAATACCACATGCTAAGCGTCGTAACCGGGAGGCTGTCCACGTAGCAAATTATTTAATCATTAGTTTGAAAAATGTTAGCTACTGGTTATATCGTACTTGTAAATTTTCTGACCCTCTTCTCATCTGGATTCACCGTCTTCGCACAAAGATTCTTTTTGAATTCACCTTCTACCGTCAATGTGATAACATTTCAACGTTTCTCTGCAAATGGCCTCTAGACTCTATTTTCTTTCGCATTCTAGAGGATAATACGTTGACGTGGTTAACTTAATCTATCCTGTCTCTCTTCTGACAAATCTCTTTACTTACTTTTCCCTTGTGGATCTTTGTCGAATGAAAATTAAACCATCGTGACTTTTCTTCTAAGGAGTAGCAGCTCGCGTAAGCGAGACATGGTGTTATACCTCTGCTCCTGGAAAGATCTGTCGCATCACCGGTTTATTTTCGATTACTTTACTTTAACAACTCCCCATTAACTGACTAAATTTTGTATTACAAAACATCTCTCATATATGTTTCGCTATTATACATATGATTTCTCTCCTATGTTTATTGTTTAATTTTGTTATATTCATTTATTTAGTTGATTATTTTCAAGTCTTACTTGTAAATATTGTTTAATTTGGTTTGTTTTGTTTCGGTTATTTTCAAAAGACTGAAATAAAGTTCACCTTTTGAAAAAAGTCTTCTTCTTCTTCTTCTTCTTCTTCTTCTTCTTCTTCTTCTCCTTCTTCTTCTTCTAAAAGAAAACTAAGAAGGTGCCGACGTGAATGGGGAGCGGGAAGTGATTGTACTCTATAGTGCCTTGACTGGAGATTGGCGAGCCTGCACGGACTGAGCCCCGCCGCACGTGCTTCTC
>OX465115.1:6205565-6210565 GCA_949987565.1 Luidia sarsii
TGAATATCCAGCGAGACCCGTAGACTAGAATAGAGGCGGACGGTGCTCCTGTACTCTTGTCCTTGCCTATCATCTTTGGACCGAACAGGTCTGAGAGGATGACCATCCAACCTTTGAATATCCAGCGAGACCCGTAGACTAGAATAGAGGCGGACGGTGCTCTTGTACTCTTGTCCTTGCCTATCTTTGGACCGAACAGGTCTGAGAGGATGACCATCCAACCTTTGAATATCCAGCGAGACCCCTAGACTATAGAATAGTTGGGGACTGTGCTCTTGGTTGCTCACTTTAGCAGGTTTGTAGCCTGTTGATTAATTAATAACTTGCCCTACTACAGTACAAGCCATTCCTTCAAACTGCTCTTCTTATAGACTACCCTTCGTCTTCCTTTGTTCCTCCCCTGTATTTCTCTATCTGTCTGTCTGTCTGTCCCTCTCTGTCTGTCTCTCTCCCCAGTCCCTTTGTATGTCTGTCTGTCTCTCCCTCTCTGTCTGTATCTCTGTCTGTCTCTGTCTGTCTGTCTGTCTGTCCCTTTATCGATCTAATACCTTGCCCCACTAGCCATTCCTTCAAACTGGTCTTTTAGACTATACCCTTCCTCCTCCGTTCCTTCCCCTCTTATTTCCCTGTCTCTCCCTCTCTGTCTGTCTGTCTGTCTGTCCCTCTCTGTCTGTCTCTCTCCCCAGTTCCTCGGTATGTCTGTCTGTCTCTCACTTCCCCACCCTTTATCGATCTAATACCTTGCCCCACTAGCCATTCCTTCAAACTGGTCTTTTAGACTATACCCTTCCTCCTCCGTTCCTTCCCCTCTTATTTCCCTGTCTCTCCCTCTCTGTCTGTCTGTCTGTCTGTCCCTCTCTGTCTGTCTCTCTCCCCAGTTCCTCGGTATGTCTGTCTGTCTCTCACTTCCCCACCCTTTATCGATCTAATACCTTGCTCCACTAGCCATTCCTTCAAACTGGTCTTTTAGACTATACCATTCCTCCTCCGTTCCTTCCCCTCTTATTTCCCTGTCTCTCCCTCTCTGTCTGTCTGTCTGTCTGTCCCTCTCTGTCTGTCTCTCTCCCCAGTTCCTCGGTATGTCTGTCTGTCTCTCACTTCCCCACCCTTTATCAATCTAATACCTTGCCCAACCAGCCATTCCTTTAAACTGGTCTTTTAGACTATACCTTTCCTCCTCCTTTCCTTCCCCTCATATTTCCCTGTCTCTCCCTCTCTGTCTGTCTTTCTCTCTGTCTGTCTGTCTGTCTCTCCCTCTCTGTCTGTCTTTCTCTCTCTCACCGCCCCCGTCTCTCTGTCTGTTTGTCTGTCTCTCCCTCCCAACTCTCAATCTCTGAATACCCTACCCCACTAGCTATTCTTTCAAACTAGTCAGACTACCCTTCGTCCTTTTCTATTCCTTGTCCCTCGGTCCTCTCTCTCTTTCCTGTCAAAGCCACACTGTCCAGTTCTCCCTTGCACCATCGCAGAATCTCATCTTTCTGACCCTCAGCTCACAAAATAAGTTTCCAGAATCAGGATCTTGAGAAGCGCCTACAGAAACGCGTCCACGTGGTTGTACAGTCAGTGACAAGCGTCCCCTCCTCTCGGCAGTTACTGGTGCCAAGCATGATCACACCCAGCCACTGGATATGACGAATCTTCTCCTCAGTTGCGAGAGGATTCCACAGAGAGCACCCGACAAGTCTTGAACCCTTCAAACATCTCTATCACGATAGACCTCAATATCGAGGGAAATCGGGGCACAGGGTCGCTTCATTTTTGTGTGTGTCAACAACAGATACCCAACCCATCTTGGGTGGGTGCGTCGTTTAAAAATAGTCCCGCCTGTTGATTAGGATGACACCAGTTCCGTGCTCAGATGTCGTCTACAGTTGTCTCGAGGTTGCGCTAAATTGAACGTGATGGGTCGGGACTTAGTCAACGCCGGTGCGACGGTCGAGGGCGCGGACACGCGTATTCCGGGTTTCCTGGGGAGTAATGAGAATGCAGTTGCGCTGTGCCGAGTTGAATGATGCGCCGTGTGTGACGGCCTCCTATCGGTCACACCCTGCCTCGACGACAGGGAAGTTTGTCAGAGAGGGGCTGGACGGCTCGGGATATGAAACAGTTCCGTGTCATGTCGATGCTGCACCCATGCTTGCTTGTTTGGAACAGTCATCTTGATCAAATTGTTGGCAACAGAAATCATCTGGCTTTGACTTTTTTTCAAAGAATTTTATATATTTTGTTGTATTTATGCATATGCTTTCAGCTGCTGTGGTTGGATTTTTTATTTATTTATTTATTTATTTATTTTTCTGGGGGGTTATTGTTCACAAAGACAGTTGAATGAATAGCCACATCAATTTGGAAAAGTTTTAAAACTACATCGACTTTGGGTTGTAGCCGAACTGCTGTGGCCAGGTCTGAACGAAAACTGGGGTGTGATCCCTGGAGATATAGGCCTACGGCAGTTAATAATGGTTGAATTGCTTCTGACTGGCGCCCCAATCCCGGCAAAGACTAGTTGACTATATGGGAGGCTACCATCTAATAGCTGGATAGCTCATATTGGAAGAGTGCTGGGACGCAACACTAGATGTCTCGGGTTCAAGTCCCGGTCAGCTTTCATTTGCTTAAGTTATATGGGCAATTCTACCGATCTTATAGACATTCCCAAAATATTGGACTCCAAAAGTTGGCTGAACCAAGACTTGTCAGATTGATTCAAGAGTTTATCGCCCAGCAAACACAGTCTTTTTGAATTATGGGTAGGACAGGTTCAGAAGTTGTTCACTTTTGTTTCTATTGTAACTTACTAGTCACATTTATTTACCTAGGCCATGCATGGTGGGTAGTGGAGTATACAAGGCGATGTGCTTGAGCACAGACACAGGACACTGTTCAGTTGCTGTCGCCATAAATTAGTTGAAACAATAACAAATCTCAACCATTTACAGAAGGCCTGAGGTCTCGACACTAGCTGGACCTCTATCAAAGGCAGTATGACAGGACACAAACAGACAGGCAGGGGAAGAATAAGATGTGGATAATAACACTAACAGATGGATCTAAGAGAAACGCTGGTAGATCCAAGGTGGAATCGATGGTTATCGGGCTGAGCAAAGTTCGAAGAAAAGATGAATTTTTATCGAGGAAGCAAACCCTTTGCTATCTAGAAGAATGATTTGAAGAAATATGTGACTTTTATGTAAATGAGTAACGCGCACCCATTGTTAGCGAGCATGTAACCAGAACCATGTTTACAGCCAAACGGACTCTTTTCTCAAAGGCCAACAAACCAAATTGCTAATTCCGAGAATGGTCCTACTATAGTCTCGCAACGTCAGTCCCTCTTCAATTTGGAGATTTGCATTCGGGCTGGATGACAGCAAGATAATTTTCTTTTGCATTACTGTAACAATGTGAAATCACGTCTTTCTAATTGCCGACTTGAATGTGGGCGGTCTCGTTTTGCTTGAGATCGATCGATGAACTGACCGACAAGAGGCCCGAAGCTCCATGAGGGGAAAAAACCCCTGTAGTCTTGCGTTTGTTCGACGGGCGGAGATTCACACTCAGAAAGGAATTCCTCCCGCACGGGCGAATTGTACAGGAGAGAGTAATGATCGATTTAACATGTGACTCGGAACGCTTGTGAAAATAGCGCTGGGGTTGGAGCGGCCCAGTGTGTAATGCGTCCCTCGGTGATCGTCTGGAGAGAGCCCGAGGGTGTGAGCTGATCTTGGGCCAGGCAGTTTTTCTTTTCCATCTGTCTTCTCGACTTCACTGTGAGGGTGGGCTCTACTAACCTAGGCCGTCTGTCATGAAGCGACTTGGTCTACTTGACCCGCCCCGGACTCAGAAGAAAAAAAACCCCTCGATACACAATGACAACCCCACGGCCATCCGAGCAAGTTGAATGATCGAGCGGACATAGCGCACATCCCCGCACTCCATAGTACCGCTCCAAATACCCCACGACCCCTGTACCTAGCAACACAATACAAACTGGAGTAGTAAGATGACGGACCCAAACCCTCAACTCACCTAGGTTTAAAAAAAATTATACGCGGACTATACTGTATATGTAGGTAGATTAAAGGTAAGATAAAATGATATAGGAGGGTTTGCGGTGACACCATGTATAAGGTCTCAGAAGAGGTGTGGTTCTGAAAAGAACCTGAGTGATAACTCTATAGGAGGGTTTGCGGTGACACCATGTATAAGGTCTCTTAAAGAAGAGGTGTGGTTCTGAAAAGAACCTGAGTGGTAACTCTATGGGAGGGTTTGCGATGACACCATGTATAAGGTCTCTTAAAGAAGAGGTGTGGTTCTGAAAAGAACCCGAGTGGTAACTCAGAACCATACCTCTTCTTTAATAGACCTTATACATGGTGTCACCGCAAACCCTCCTATGTCCTAGGCCTTTATTTTCACTAACTTCAGATTTATCTAAAGATAAAATGAATCAGCTAACAAAGTTACAAAGATCCCAGTCAACCATATATCCTCACTCCTAAAACACGGTGTATATGTATCATAACGTTATACTCTTCTTCCTCCATGATATACAAAAATGTTGCAAACTGCTTACTGACTAAAATGACCAAAATGCAAATCTTAAAATTTAGTGGGCCTGGCGTTTCGATCCTAGCAGGACCTCTCTCTGCCTTTGAGAAAGGTCCTGCTAGGATCGAAACGTCAGGCCGACTAAATTTTAAGATTCTTCCTCCATGGTTATACGTGTGCATGACGAACAACAGCCCCCAACCCACCTAGACGAACCGGTTCCGATTGATTCCACGAGGACCGTACACCGTTTGGGGGTTGACAAAAGACGACTGCTTGTTTAGAAGGCATGCCACGAGGAGGGGAGGGAAGGCGTGGTGGCATTTCACGGGTCTGTCTTGAAAATCCTGAGCCCTGGTTTATCCGGAGAGGAAACAAGACAAGACAGAGGGCTGGTGGTGGGCGCTAAGCCGGACGCTGCAGGAGCGAGCACGACCCCAACCAGG
>OX465115.1:6215565-6345565 GCA_949987565.1 Luidia sarsii
TTACGAGCTAAATGCATGCCCGCCTAGTGCATGTGTATCAAATCTTAAAAAAAATAGAGGGGGCAGACGTTTCGAACCTAGCAGGACCTTTCTCAAAGGCAATGGACTTTGAGAAAGGTCCTGCTAGGATCGAAACCTCAGACTCTCTACAAATTTGAGATTTGCATTGTTGGTATTCTGTAGTTTGAGTAATCAGCTTGCCTCAATATTGTCTGTTTTCTTGTGCCTTTGTTTGTTTTCTTGTTTGACAGAGCATGTCATTTGCCCATTTTCTTGAAATGTTCTTGCAAATTGTCACCAGTTCTTTTTCGTCAAGAATCTGTTGAAAAACAACCGTGGGCTAGCCTGTGGCATTTGAAATCTTAGTGTTTGCAGAAGCGTGTTTTGAAAATGTAATCCAGTAAAAAGGTGAACAGATGTCGCACGTTTGGACAAGGTCTGTAAGAAGGTTTCTTCTTTCAAAATGCGCCGTTAAATCCACAGTTTAACCACTCACGCACGGACCGAAGGTTCATAAATAAAAGCGACTACTGCTTGCTTCCTAAAAGGATTGGAATCATTATTATGCGGGCGGGGGAGGGGATATAACTCCTGTCTTTTCCGACCAGCGCGGCTGGGGGATTTACAATGCACCCTGAAGCACTTGGGATTTCACTTAAAGCTTTCAACAAGTGTTCGGCCTCCTCACCTTTCCCCAAATCTCTCAGCCCCCCCTCTCCCCCCTTCTCCTCAGCCGAAGGTGTTCCACCCGACACCCCATGAATAGAGAGGTCCTTTGTCGGGACCTCTTTGTGGATTCCGGCTTAAGCCTGCCCCGCCTGAGATCTCTCTCTACTCTCACAACCACCCTCTCCTTTTCAGTCCAGCCCAGAAGTTTGGGACGGACTTCTAATTTCCCTTCAGCCCCCCTCTCCCCGGATTTCACTGGTTCCACTTAGCGAGTTAGGAAGCTGCTCGACCGTCTCGCTGTATCTCACGGTTTGTAGACCCTCTTGCTCGTCCTCATCTGGGGTAGACAGGGTTACTGAGAGAGGCAATTAGTGGTCTCGGAAAGATATCATCAGAGGGGAGGGAGATGAGGTCAAGATGCGATCTTGAGACGAGATCGCTGACAGTGGAGAGGTGTAGCAATCTTGTCTGTGGTTTTCGTGGAGGGTCTTGTGACGCTCAAGGCGCGCTGTTGTTTTTGGTCGGCGCTGGTCGTAACGAGATGCCTGCGGTTCGAGTCTGTAAACAGATGACTCCTCGGCTCTCTCAGTCTCATTCCGAGAAGGAGCCACTTCGAAATGAATTTAAGTTTTCCAAACACAATTCTCCTGCGTCATTACCAGATTGTGCCACGGACTATCCTTTTCAACTTTCACATAATATTTAGAGCGCCCGGCGTTTGAATCCAAGCAGGATGTCTCTTCATTGATTACAGTAACTATGGAGATTACTCCAGGAAGCGATCCCTGAAATATGAGTCGGCCTATGTTGTGTTTGTGTAAAGGAAGACCCACGGGTATTATACACTGTTTTTTTTCTTTGCGTCGAGGAAATTTGAATTCGACGAGGATTGACATTATATACTCGTTGTGAATTGGCGTAACTATATAGCACAGTATGCTCACTGCTTTGCCCGAAGTCAGCTCGGCTGGGATTCGAACCCGGGGCCACGACCAGCTCGGTGGTCAAGGGGTTCGGACAACTGTTCTAGAAAGCAGTGGTCGCGGGTTCGAATCCAGCCCGATCTTCCTGGGGTTTTGTTTTCATTCAGAAAATAAGGCAAAAGTACTGAGCATGCAGAACTTATTGTACGTCGAAAGGGCGACTGTGTGATTCGGTATGATTATTGACGATTGATGATTGAGTATTAACCACGAGATTGACACGGACTATCGATACCCAACCGGGGAAATAAGCCCTCCTCAATTCTACAAATGAGGTCACGGGGTCAAGGGTCAACCGGAAGGGCAACTTCCCAAGCCGTCTGGCTGAGCTCGGAAGTTGAATCATCCAATCTGACCTTTTGTTTTAGCACATCGCCATATCGCGAATGGATGAGACGGATTCCTCCATCAATCGTGACTTCATTCACGTTATCTAGTGGATGTTATCCATTAGACATCAAGGATTTACCTGTTCACACATTGATCAATGTCTGTTCACTTCGTATTCTTGGAACAGCCAGGAAATTATCCACGAACATCTTAATAATCACTTCTTTCATTAAAAGCTTTTCACCACTCCACTCCACTCTACTCGCTTTCCAAATCACTGTGCAGCCGTGCCCTTTGGAATGTATTCGTTTGTGTACCAATAGAGCCATGCAGGCAGCCCATTCGGTTTGTTCTAGTTTCGGTTCACCAAGAAAGCCCACTGGTACGCTATGAAAGACTAGAATGCAAAGCTCCTCACTCGCTTTCAATGTGTTATTGTTCGAGCAATCACTGGCCAACCTGATCAGACCGCAGGAAAACCCAGATTGTCGGATTTTCTATGCTGCATCTCTTTTCTGGCTTGGTTTCTCAGAAGAACTAACCGAGGGTTTTTTCTCTGTCATCTATTTTCATTATGATGAATAACGCAAACTAATAAATGAGATTATTTGTTCAAGAGATTCGTACCTCTTCCTGCAATTCTTACCCAGACTCTGACCCAATAACTCTGACCCTAACCCATATACCTTTACTCTAATCTGACCCTGTCCCTAACCCTAATCCTAACCCCAAGCCAACCCCAATTCCAACCCCAACCCAAAATCCAACCCCAACCTCAACACCATCCCAAACCCTAACCCTGTCCTCAACCGCGAACTATTCTTGCCTAATAACCTTCTCCATCAATAGCCTATAATGTAATCAGATTGTCTTCTGTTCTCCAGTGATGCAATCGAAGAAAAGTGTCCAAAGTTCTTCATCTTTAGATTTAGAATCTGCCTTTGAGAATGGTCCTGCTAGGATCGAAACGTCAGCCCCTCAAAATTGGAGTCTTAATTTGATGACACTTTTGAAAAAGCCTCTTTTCCCCCTTGTACCCTAACCCCCTAGGTGATGAAGGTCACCGCGACTAGTCCTCCCCTAGCGTGTAAGCCCCGGTCGACCTTTGGCATACGCCTATCTCCCCCATCTCAGCCTCATAGTTCAGATGTCGACAAATCAACATCATTATCTAACGCTTAGACGGGTAAATATTTGACCCTACTCTTTCCCTCGACTGCACACCTTACTGTTGCTCAACCGATAATCAAATCGTTACAATGACTGATGTGTGTATTAACGTGTCGGTATGCCGAATAAGTACCTACAATAAGGACATTTTGACTGTGTGGTGTGTTTTTATAACGTACCCATTTTATGATGAGCTGTTTTGAGTATTTATATAAAGCCAGCGTGTGTTAGCTGTCAACCCACAAGCGCGCACGACTGCTATTTTCGATCGGGTTTTTCCCTCATGAATAAACATGATGTTGATTAGCACATTGTCACCCAGTGGCTGATTTTTCAAGGGACTGGCTTATGTCTCTTGCTTCGATTATCTCGTTAAACATATAAAAGATTACATGATTTCTTTTTGCGGACGGTAGCTGCCTGCTTTGATGTCTTATCTACCGTTGGTGGAACATTTTCTTTTTTTGGTAAATGGATTTCGGAAGCTCCCGTGCAGTTCAAACCGAACAGTCGGTGGGGTAGATGCGATCAGGATGACGTCGTGTGTGGAGTTACTGCATGCGTACCGTGATCATTGGAGATGTGATGCGCAGAGAATTGTGACTTTCAAGTTGGGAGTCAATCTGAGATCGTATCACGCGGTGTGTTGATCGTGTTCGGGTCTTGTCTCGGATTGCCAGGCTGAGCGATACGATCGGGAACTAATGGTGCATACATTTTGTTGTAGTGTGGTCTGTACTTGTACTGTGTTGTACGTGTCTTTATGAGTAAGTATCGTTTTGTTTGTTTGTTTCTTTGCTGGGTGGTTGGTCGGTAGGTTGATCGGTTGGTTGGTTGGGCTGTTTGATCAGTTGGTTGGCTTACTAGCTGGTTGGTTTATTTGTCGGTGGATAGGTTGGTCGGTCGGTCGGTGGTTGGTTGGTTGGTCGGCGGGCTGGTCGGTTTTTTGGTTGGATGGTTGGCTGGTATTGGTTGGTTGGTTTTTTAATTAGTTGATTGTAGTGAAATACCAAAATGTTGCAAACTGCTTACTGACTAAAATTACCAAAATGCAAATCTTAAAATTTAGTGGGCCTGACGTTTCGATCCTAGCAGGACCTTTCTCTGCCTTTGAGAACGGTCCTGCTATATAGGATCGAAACGTCAGGCCCACTAAATTGTAAGATAGTTGATTGTAGTATTAATTGGTCAGTTAGTTTGTTTGTTAATTGGTCGGTTGGTTGGTTGGTAGGGTCTGTTGGCTGGTGGACTGGTGATTGGTTGTATTATTACAGTAATTAGTTAGCTATACATGTAGTTAGTTTGTTGATTGATGGATTGATTGGTCGGTTGATTGGCTGAGTGGTGAGTTGTTTGGTTGTTAGTCCGTCAATTATTGTCTTGGTTGCTTGGTTAGCTGGGCTGTTTGTTGGTCGGTTGCTTGGTGACGGCCCTTCTCATATTGACAATCCTCGCAGTAATGTGACCCAGATTTTAAAAGCAAATTTCCTGTTAAATCCTGAGCGACGTGACGCAACATTGGTTCACGACCCAATGCAGCAATTCTGCAAACTCACCCCGAACTGGATGAAAATGGCAGGCATGTCTGAAGATCACGCAATTGCAGCACAGATACATCAAACCGCGAACGCTCGCTAATAATAACCTAGCATGTGCCAACAATCCATCAAATCACACAACAATAGCCTCGCAACTTGGAGCAAATATTTGCCTATGTTTTTTTTTGATCTGACGGGTTGTCGCACATTTCCAACTCTTCTGCAGTTTTGAACCGCCTAACCCTGCACTTCCCCCCGAACAACATGACTGGGCCAGTACTTGGTGGAGAGCCCAGGCCACATGTGTTTCCGATAGGCTGGTAATTCAATTTCCTCGTGTAAAGAGTAACTCTGGTGCCGGCCCTTTTGTCGCAAAATGTCATATTTGCATTAGATTGTTGCTCGGTGCAAATTGGTGAGCAGAGAGATATAGAGACAGATGCACAGAGAGAGACAGAGACAGAGACGGAGAGGCAGAGGAAAACTAAGAGAGACAAGCACAGAGAGAGAGAGAGAGACCGAGAGACAGAGAGACAGAGAGACCGAGAGACAGAGAGACAGAGAGACAGAGAGACAGAGAGACAGAGAGAAAGAGAGAGACAGAGAGACAGAGAGACAGAGAGACAGAGAGACAGAGAGACAGAGAGACCGAGACAGAAACAGAGACAGTGAGGAAGACAGAGGGACAGATGCAGAGAGGGAGAGAGAGAGAGGGAGAGATACCGAGAGAGATTGCGAGAGAGAAGAAGAGAAAGGGATAGTAAATGTCTATTGTATGGTCTTTAATCCATTAATGGGGTCTTGTCTCAGTCGGCCCGTGACACGTGGACATACTGGCCTGGTGAAATGTATACGACTGCAGATCAATATTTTTTTGGAGTGGCGATGCATTGCCAAGATTTGGTGGCGTTTTGGGCTGGGCCTATTAAGGCCTATAACAGGAACTTGACACGGCCGGTCCCTCGACAATAAGGGCCTGTTTTTCTTCTGAATTTCCCGAGGCGTTGCGGCGTTAAGCGATGAGTTCAGACGCCCGGGACGAACAGATGTGCAGGAATCTAAAAGACAGGCAAATAAAGGGAGTGATAGTATTGCTTAAAGGGTGGTTGGTGGGATAATAAATTGAGGCAGCATTAAAGTATTGTAGTCAGGGAATGGACCTTTCCCATGAAATATGCAAATAAGAGCTGGCGCATGCGCTTTACTAAATTGGTGGGCAAACGAGTGCGCGTTGCGTGCAGGTTTCGAAATACGCGCGTAGGAGACGCTGAATAGCCAATGACCGCACGCCAAACTGTTAGTGAGAAGGAACGCGCGCACGCCCGTGGAAAACTATGATTGGTTGGCAGCCCGCTTGCCCACCAATTTAGATAAGCGCATGCGCTAGGTCTAATTTGCATATTTCATGGGAAAGGTCCATTGTGGCAGAAGGTACGCAGTATGTCGTCGCGTCGCGTGCTCGCGTCACGCGCGTTCCATACGCACGCATCTGCCAATTGCGCTCCATATAAAAATGTGACGCGCCGTCCTTCGCGTTCCATAAGCCCACGTGGGCCAATTATGCTTCAGAGAAAAACATAATAATGGCGGTACCCGCTGTTACAGAGATGCGAATCCACCACGTGACCTGGACCATACAGCTCGGGAACTAGTGATTATAACATCTGCTTTACGAACCAGTACCGGTAGTCGCGGGTTCGAATCCCGTCCGAATTGCCTGTATTTTATTTTCAGCAGGCGATCATGCAAAGCAGTGAACGTGCAGTGTATATTTTACGTCGAATAGGGCAAACCCTTATTGAATTACATTATCAATGATATAGTATCTTGATTAATTATAATAGGCCTCTATCGATGAGAAAAAAAATTCGGAAATTTCCATAAAAAGCGAATGTAATGTCATTACTGGTGTAATTGCATTTCTTCCTGGCTCGAATTCCTTACACAACGCAGTTCAACCATTTATGCCTGGACTATTAGACGGTACGACCCTCGAATCTTTGTTGATTTACCCCGGCCATAAATCATTGATTGCTTGCTTAAGTGGCTGTCCAACCTTGCCCATAGTATACTCGTACAAATCTACCGTATTGCGTGGCACCGCTAGCAGCCGCTCGCTTCTCCCTGGTCAAGAAGGTCCTGGAATTTATTCAGACCTCGTCAGTAATGTCGTCAGGGTCATCTCTTCAGTCCAAATACCTTTTTTTTCCCGGTCGGTCGTGGCAAACTTGTACACAGCACCACCTCGTGGTTTATTCCCGATCGCATCTGGACGATAACGATGTCTAGTTGTTCCCCGATACACCGAGTAAGTTCTCGGAACACTACAGTAAGTTTGGGGTGAAACCTAAATTAACTGTTTGAAGAATTGTAGCATTTATACTAGATTGCATCTGACCGTTACAAATTTCGATAACATTTTCCTTTTATTGTTTCCACCGTAAATAATTGATTGTGTCAAATTGTGGTCAATCAATTTGTTTTTCCTATTTATATTATGTACACAATCGAAGCCTGTTTGTTGCAAACATTTGATTTGTAATCATACATTATATGCACAGCTATTGAACTGGTGGCATTGACTAAAACGCGGTAATTATATTCGGTTTTATTCGATTTTTTTGGCGTTCTTGTCACAATATCTTTAGCCGAGGAATTCTTGGCTGTAGTTTATAGTGAAGTGTGAGGTATAAGTAGACTTTATCTTAAAATTTAGTGGGCCTGACGTTTTGATCCTAGCAGGACCTTTCTCAAAGGCAAAAGGCAGTATAAGTAGACTATTAGGTAATGGCGGCTTGGGCTCAGGATACGGTTTGATATCTCTTACCCATTAGACCGTCACCGTCTCACACGTATCTAAGAACAAGCTTTTCGACCTCAGTTTTTTTTTTTGGCTGATACTTTGCCCTGAACAGAAGAGGAAACCATCAAATTCAGCGACAATCAAGAGCCTGTATCTTTTGTTCAGGCTTTTGAAGCCTAAGTCTGATCCGGGTGGTTCGTAAAGGGGTCTATTTATATGAGTCCTCTGATCTGCAAATTGGTCAAAATGTTTGATGTTCCATGAAACACTCATAGAGACTGATCCCATGGTTGTCGCTCGAAGGTCCACCTTTTTTTTGTTCCGATCTAAATCACAGAGTACCCCTGTCATTTCTTTCCGCAGATAGAGGGATATGTTTCGATACTAAGAGATTTCTAGAGCCTGAGGACAATCTGAGTTGCCTAAAAAATTCTTCTCTTTTGTCGCTTCTATCCGATCGTCTGACAAGTTGACAGCAGTTTTGGGGTTAAGACGAGCCCACAAAGCCCGCTGGAAGGGGGGCTTGAGAAAAGAGAGGGAGGCGAACAATAGAAAGTGGGACAATCACTTTAATGGTCGGCTGACACTTTCTAACCCGGCTCAACCCGCTCCGCGCTGCCCTAATAAAGACCGATTCTGCGATACTTAGAGCTTAATCGCCACCCGATTAGACCATCAACGCATCCCTCCCTCCCTCCCTGCCAAAAAAACCCCACAAAAAAACCTCGCCAACTTGTCAGACGAGCTAACTTTCTCCTCCGCACCAGTCGATTCCACGGCGGTCTGGACCGCGAGACTACAGGGTCACTGCTTCGACTGCGCACTCGCTCTGCGCGTTGCTCGTTTAGCATAATTTATGACCCACGCCGCAGTCTCGGTATTTATGTTTTTTTTTTTTTTTCTGGTCTCATGCGCAGGTTGACGACGGCATGGGTTGGAAGCTGGCAGCGCTAGTATAAGACGATGCGTGAGCTCAGACAGACTTCAGTGGAGAAAGCGTGTTGATCTCCGTAGGCTGTATACCCTACGCACGACCCCCATGCTGGAACGCTTAGCCACACTCTGACACCGCTAGACTCCCAGCGTTTCTGATTGGTGCAGTCGCTGCTTTTCTTTTCTCTTTTTTTTTTTCCTCTGACCGGGGCAGGGAAACATTATAAGAAGGTAGTAGCTGCTTCGAGACAGGCTCATTGGTTGTAAGTCTTTATCCTGAGGGGTTCAGACGATTTGATGTCCGCACCGCCCAGAAAGTATCGTGAAAAGACAGCCGTTTCTCTACTCTTCTCTCAGCAATCTCTCAATATCCGGGGTCCCTGAGATCTCAAGTACCGCCGCGCCAGTCGGCGAGGTACAGAGAGAGAGGGGTGCCAAGGAGGATGTCTGAGGGTTTACCGTGAGCGCGGTATCCACCCCATTGTACGAGCGTGGTGCCCGCACCACCTCAAGGCTTCGCTGCGCCCACGACTTGTTCTTGTTTGGAGAGGGGGGTTATTGTTGTAGTGGGAGGTCTGGTCTGCGGTGACGAGGTTGAGCTTCCCGCACTGCTGCACTCGACACGGAGCGTGACAGCCCAGCTCCGTGAGAAACAAGCTCAGTCATCGTCGGACCCTTGTGAGCGACGGAGCAGACTGCTGCTGCCTATTCTAAGGTTCCTAGGACAGATTCACGCACAATCTCCCACACTCTTCTTCAAGTGCGTGCACCTGAGCTTCGCCTCGTCTCATCGGACCAAAGAAAGAAACAAACCCGGGGAGCCTCTCACATATCTGAGAGTCGCATTTCTTGGTCGTTTTGTTTTTTCGGGTGAGGAAGAGCCATGTCGAGCTGCTTGCTTACATTCTGTGGGAGGAGGATGCTTAGGACTAACTTCAGGCGACTCGTCCTCCTCGGGACCTTGGTCTCTCTGCTGCCGGCCTGCCTCGCTGGGAGGAAGAGTCAGCCACAGATCCCGATCCGAGCCGAACCGGACACGCCGCACTCAAGAGGAATCCCCGGTAAGTTGTCGAAACAACAGTCTAATTAGAACTAACTAATCAATCTAATAATCTGATCTGAAGTGATATACAAAAGAAATGTTGCAAAACGTTTACTGACTAAAATGACCAAAATGCAAATCTCAATAGTTAGAGGGCCTGACGTTTCGAACCTAGCAGGACATTTCTCAAAGGCCCTGCTATTAGTTTGAAACGGCAGGCCCTCTAACTTTTGAGAACTTATTAACCTAATGATCATTAAACTAATTTAAAGATTTGCAAATTGCTTACTCGCTTAATGAACCCAAACGCAAATCTAAAAAAAATATACAAAATTCCATGATACCACCGCATATCTTCCACACTATATTTTTAGTTTGAAAAAAAAGGGGTAATTATTTTAATTAACCATGTAACTCATGTAATATACCCCATATAACTCATGTAATATCTGCTCCTATCCCTGCTTGTGTAGACGATCTACAAATGGTGAAACATAAATTTTGTTTACCAAATCAAATCCCCTCCCAAAAATCAATACATTCCAACTCGCATTTTTGACTGCATTGAAGTTGTTTGTTTGTAAAGATCTGCATTTGGTAACATCAAAAATGTTGCAAACTGGCTCACTAATTTGAATGACCAAAAGACAAATGTCAATTAAATTCGTAACCAATTCCGTCTGGTAATTGTGATTGCAATTAAGGAAGTTTCACCTGCGAATGGCCCAAACAGCAAACGTTCGAAATGGAAATCGGCAAAGAGGCCAAAGTCCTGCTAGGATCTCAGTCTCCTTACCTCTCTAGATTGGATCTTTATTAGAGGCTGACGCTTTGATCTAAGCTTTTTTTCCAGGACTTTTCTCAAAAGCAGAATCTGTTCAAATCCACTCAGACCTTTCACAAATCGGCCAATGCCATTTTTTATTGATTTATTTATTTATTAATTTTTGTTTCCTTTTTTTTTTTTTGCTATTTTTTATTGATTTATTTATTAATTTTTGTTTCCATTTTTTTAAATTAATTAATTAATTTATTTATTTATTTATTTTATTATTATTATTATTTTTTTTGGGGGGGGGGTTGTACGGCGCTTGTGCAATTCTGAGATCGCGTGCATCCAAAACAAAAATGACCGCAGAGGTCAATAATTAACGGCATCCCTCGTTGGAAGTGGGGAGCATTCTTGGTGGGTATCAGTTGACCGGTGCGTGCAGTCTCCATGGTGCGGGTCGCATCGCGTGGCTCGCTCGTAGATCAGCTCCGTCTAATTGATCTCAGACTCGGAGTCAAAGCGAGCTAGCTGGCCGTGTCAGAGTTAGTGTCGCACTGTACACCTGGCGGGGAAATGTTTGATGTTACCTGAGATTATGTCCTGAACGATTACTATCAAGACTCTAAATTTAGACCCGCGAGGATGATATTATAGGCCCTGTATCATTCCAACTCCTTAGCATCTCATTTTCGTCAGCGTTTAAAAGCTTTTTGAGTTTGTATTTTGCTTTCAAAACAAGAATCGAAGAACCAAACGTTCAGGGCCTGACGTTCCGGTCCTAGCAGAGTCTTTGTCAAGTCTTGCTGGGATCGAAACGTCACATCAGGCCCTCCTCTTTATTCTTCAGATTTAAGCCTGAAAGAAGTTGGAAACGCTGTTGTATTTATACTCACGGATTTGTTTCTTTCAAAAAGTCGAAGAGACCGAGGTTTCGATTCTATTCACAGAAAGAACCGTCGGCATGAATATGGTTTCCTCAACCCTTAGTTTGATCAGAAATTATTGGATTGATTTGGAATGATTTGGATCGACACGATCCACCAGTTTGGGTTCGATTAACCAATAATGCAACCAAGATATTTTAACTTACGTTTGTCCACATGAAAAAAAAAAGTATCGCCAAACATTTGTACAGCGAAGCAGGTCCTTTCTCAATTAATGCCGAATGGTCGTTATAATTGGGTTTCTCAATAATGATTATGGAATAGCCAGTTTGCAACACTTTTGTTTGATAGACGACCTTACCGGACTTTTCTCAAAGGCAGACTGATGTATTTGTGGTCATCCCTATAGTCTTTAAGCACGAGTTTTGTCTGAATGAGAGGTGACTGAAAAGTTAGCCCGTGGTTGAACTCTTAGTCTCGACGATGGTGCGGTGCGAGCCGAACGCGGAGGTTGTTTATAACACGCCGTGACCCTCTTACCTCTTACAATGCTCGGAGTTTACCGGACGCAGGCACTGTGTTTTCTTTCCGTGATTAATGGGCTCGCCGCGAGACACGCTGCCTTTTACCGACTTGAACAAAAATCCTCGCACATCAGAATGTGATGGATCGGGGAGGGGGTAGGTTTGCGATCGCACCAAGTGGAGAGAGTTATATGAGCGAAACACGCTTTCTAGAAATAGAGAGAGAGAGAGAGAGGGAGAGAGGGAGAGAGGGAGGGGGAAGGTTTTTTTTGTAGGAGTGTACACATCAGTAAAACATAGACACGGATTATTTTGTTTCGTTATCATAATGTGCACATCCATGTATGTTTTGACGGACTTATCTGTTCCCCACAAGGGTGGATTCGCACGTACGCCATCCCACTCCGCACGATTGTTTCTAAACGCGTGTGTCAGATTCGCAAGCGACTTTTCTATTTTAAAAGTGCGGGCGAATACCGTGTGGTCGGTATTGCCCATGTGAGACACGCCTGGTACGGAATGTTGCTGAGGAGTTCAACGGGTTGACAAGGGGAATGGACCATGGACCTGGCATGAAACTGACCTTTTTGTCTCTCGAATTGGAGATAATCTGCATAGCGCGCATATTTCCACGAGGCAAAGGTCCTTGGCAATGGTTGAAATTGAGTGTGACGAATTTGCCGCCTAATCATTACAATAATCGCATCCTGGTCTTGTCTTGCACAATTGCTCCGACATATTCCACTTCAGGCAATAATTAAGATAGTTTTAACCGCAAATTGTGGCTTGGCCTACAGTAAATAGGCTGTAAAGGTGTTATTAGGCCTGTCATGGGAAATAGTCAAAGTTTGACACAATTTGTCTTGTCATGTTCCCATTGAAATTTATGAATGATTGAACATGAAACATTACAGAAATAGATTCTTGTTTCCATCCTCGCTTCCTATGTGAAACATCTGCCTCACGATGGAACAGGCGTAGTGGAATAGTTGTTCATACTCGATGTGTTTATATGATTCTAATTTGATTTGTTGACGTGGGAATCAATATTTGGAGTTTTCAGAATGATTCGTGTTTATCCACGGCGAGTCATTTCATCGAGAATAATGGTGTAAGCCTGTGGAGTTTGTAGAGACCAAAGTTTTCAGTTGAAAACTAGACAATTCTATCGGAAATGTACCAATGTTTCTGCTATCATTTGAATGGGGTTGTGGATAGCCTATGCTTAGGCAAATTTTTGGATGCGAAAAGCTAATATATGCAGGTCACGTGTTATGGGGGAAAGTCTGAAAGGGAACCATCAGTTGAAAAAGAGAAGATTTACCTTTGACCTTTGACCCCTGGTTCATAGACCGTTTTCGAAATGAAGGCTTAGGCTTGGGCTTAGGCTTCGGTCATATTGATCCTACTCGTTATGATATCACAGGCATCTAAAAACTAGCGTTTGGCCCCAGTTTCTTGGTGAATACTCTGTATCTATCAAGCCAACTAACCTTCGAATTCGGAAACAAACCACAACCTGGATTTTCAGGTTTTGTCAGACGGAGACGAAGCCTGAGCCCGAGCCTAAGCCTTCATTTCGAAAACGGCCATAGTGTCGTGTTCGACTTAGTAATACGTTAACTGTTGCGCATATTGTACGCAATGTAATGTATTTGTTGTAGTAAGATCACCCTTTAAAACGGTGGCTACCCTGCGCTGTATGAAACATTCGTCAGCCAATTCTAGGTTAGGCCCCAACATTTTTCCCATTCTCGCTCTGGGGAATCGAGGGTATGGCAGCCAAGCTACCCGGTATAGAAATGTACCATCTGAAAACTGCAAACTAATGTTCACACTCAAATCTCCCCCCAATGCGCCGAGCTATGCACCCGCTGCTCACGATGCACACTGTGTATTAGGCTATATGAAACATCGGCCAATTCTAGGTTAGGCCTGAACATTTTTCTCTCTCTCTCTCATACTCGCCCTGGGGAATGAGAGGGCTGTGGGAGCCAGGCTACATGGGTAGACATGATTCATACACATGAGGCATGAGATTGTGGAACCGAAGGAAATGGCCACCGAGCCCTGGCCTGCCCATTCCATTCCACAGCTCCAACGAAAACCTACCAAGAAATAGACCCGACTCTTAAGCCCAACGCGAGAGGCCGTATAGTTCTCGACACCGACCGATGACAAAATCAAGAAGAGAGAGTGAAAAGGAAACGGGATTAATTCACTTTAATTAAATTACTTCTCGGATTGGCGGGAGCGGAAACGCTTCGGGGGCTTTCACAATTAGTCAAGATGTGGGGTTTTACACGGGTGTCAGATCGGGTGGCGGATTAGCGTGTGTTTTGGGCTCTGATCTCGGTTGACGACGACGAGGAGGAGACAACGCTCCTCTCGTAACGGTTCCGAATCGCGATGAATGATTCCATCAGCTCGTCTCCATTCTCTCTCTGTCCCTGTCTGTTCCTCTCCCAACTCTCTGTCTCTCAACTCTGCCTCTATATATATCTCTCTCTCCGTCTCTTAATCTCTCCCTGTCTCTCTGTCTGTCTTTCTATCCGCTGTCTCTCTCGATCTCCCTCTCTTCCACCACGATGACCTGATTCCTCTGACATCCTGATGTTTTGATAGAGCGGCGAAATACAGCTTCAAGCCAGCGATGGGAAGAAAGTAAAACGACCAGACTCCAGAAAACCTTGCTCACTTTACTCTTTCTCTCCCCGCCTCTCTCTCTCTCTCTCTCTCTCTCTCCCTCTTTCAACCCCCTCTCTCTCCATCTTTCCACCTCTCACTCTATCCCTCCACATCTCTCTCCCCTTTCGCTCTGACTCTCTCTCTCTCTCCATCTCTTCACCCCTTCCCTCTTTCCCTCTCTCACCATCCCCAACTCTCTCTTTCTCCCTCTTTTTCTCTCTCCATCTCTTCACCTGTCTTTCCCTCTTTCCCTCTCACTCCATCCCCCAACTCTCTCTTTCTCTCCCTCTTTCTCTCTCTCTCCATCTCTTCACCCCTCTTTCCCTCTTTCCCTCTCTTTTCATCTCTCCAACTCTCTCTCTCTCTCCCTCTTTCTCTCTCTCTCTCCCTCTTTCTCTCTCTCTCCCTCTTTCTCTCTCTCCATCTCTTCACCTCTCTTTCCCTCTTTCCCTCTTTCCCTCTCACTCCATCCCTCCAACTCTCTCTCTCCCTCTTTCTCTCTCTCTCTCCATCTCTTCACCTATTTTTCCCTCTTTCCCTCTCACTCCATTCCTCCACCTCTTTCTCACTCTTTCTCTCTCTCTCTGTCCCCCTTTCTCTCTCTCTCTCTCTCTCCATCTCTTCACCTCTCTTTCCCTATCACTCCACCCCCAACTCTCTCTTTCTCTCTGAGTAATGGCATCATTTTGACGCAAACTGCGAGAGCGCGAGGCTTATAAATCGCGATGAACGATTTCGTGCGTTCTGTTTGTAGTCGTAGGTCTAAGAACACTGACAGCGAAGACGAGCTTGCATTTGGCTGGAGGAAGGAGGGAGGGAGGGAGCGAGGGAGGGAGGGAGGGAGTGATGCTGAAATCCAGTTATATCTTTAAGTCAATTATTCGGATGAGGAGTGGGAGGGGAGGTGGTTGGGTTTTAAAGGAAGCGGTTTCTGTTTCAAGCAGTCGAAGTCAGAGGGATTTTCGCGACATGACCAACCCTCCGAGCTAAAGCCCCGCTTCTTCGCTGTTTCAGACCTGCGTCGGGTGATTGTATTAGATGGAGGTGGTTTGAATTTCACCGGCTACTTCCGGGCAACCAATTACCCCCCCCCACACCCCTCTCGTAAAGCTCCCAGTGACGTCATACCGGGATCCAGCCCGGATGACGTCACAAGGTCTCCGCCGGGCATATTGGGGACGTT
The DNA here is from genome assembly GCA_949987565.1 of Luidia sarsii. Lineage (NCBI taxonomy): Eukaryota > Metazoa > Echinodermata > Asteroidea > Paxillosida > Luidiidae > Luidia > Luidia sarsii. Next base: position 6,231,085 of record OX465115.1, read on the forward strand.
ACATTGCGCACGAGGTGATCAAAATAAGACGGGATCAGGTGCTGGCGTGATAAGCCTCTAGCTCCGACACCCAAATCCTCAGAGACACGAATTTTCACAGGAATGGTTCTTACAGAGGAAAGATAAAAAAAAAATGCTAAAAGCCAAAGGTTACTCGGTCAACCGGGAGACGCAGGCAAGGTGCGCGCCATATAATCCGATATTTTTGTTTGATTTCGGTGTGCAGTTTCTCTAACATTTTCAGACGCTCTCAATTTGGAGTCGGGTTGAGTGGTCCGCATAACAACAGTCACAAACTGTCCATGAACTTTCCGCCACTCTAATCGGTCTGCCAAGACACCTGCTAAACTCGGGCCAGAAAAGAACCGGTGGTCTCTCGGCGGAGAGAATTTTCGCAAACAGCTGACAGCCCCCTTTGATGGTTCGTGAAAGAAACGGGGGGGGGGAGACTGCTCTCGGGAATTTCGTGTCAGAATCGGCGGTGTGGCATTGACTTGTTCCGTCCAAAGGGAATGGTCCGATAACTTGCGTCAGGGAGAAGGCCCGTGGGTTCTTGTCGTCTTCCGAGGCGGCTTCCAATGTTTTGCCAGTCTCCTAATGGTTTTTAAAATGATTTGTGGCGGTAGAAACGCCAGCGTTTGTGGCATTGTTTTCGTGGCCAACCCTCAAGGTAGGCATAGGGGGTGTCCATATCAGCATATTTTGGCAGGACCCTCAGGGTTCGATTCGATAATGAGAGAGACTAAGGCTGCGGTCGTATGCCTGGATAGATCTTAATGAGGGGGCCCTCCAAGAGACGCCGCTGAATTGTATTATTTTTTTTTTAAATTTATTTGAGAGGAATTCTTTCACGGTCTTAGACCCCGTCACGGATGAAATCGGAACCCGGGGTTTTGGAGAGAATCTGACGGCTGTAGACGCGGATGTCATCAATCAGAATCTTGATCACTGCGGTGATTCACGGTCAGGTCTTCCAGTCGAGTTCTAATCGAAAGCGAAGTGCGAATCTTCGCCTAGATTGAGGGGGGAGGGGGAGCAGGCTTTTTTTTTTTTTCTATCTTGAAGGCTTAGAGGGTGGGGCGTTGGATTCGATTCTTGTTTGAGGGGGGTGGTTGTCTCTGGTTTGAATTAGAGCTCCTTCCTATGCGGTGTTTACATTAATCGTTCCAGCGTCTTGCCGTGTCTCTCCCGTCTTCCTCTCTCTCTCTCTCCCGTCTTCCTCTCTCTCTGTCCTCTCTCGTCTTTCTCCTCCTCCCCCCCTCTCTCTCTCTTTTCTTATATCTATATCTGTCTCTCTCTTGATCGGTATATATCTCTGTCCCTCTCCTCTTTCTGTATCTATCTATCTCTGTGTCTATCTTTATCTGTCTCTATCTTCCTCTCTCTCTCTCTCTCTCTCTCCTCCCTCTCTTCCTCTCTCTCTTTCCTATATCTTTCTGTCTCTCGGTATCTCTCCCCCTCTCTCTCTCTCTTTGCTATATCTCTCTATCCCTCTCTGTCTTTCTGTCTCTTTCTATCTCTGTATCTATTCCTTTGTCTGTCTATCTTGCTCTCTCCATTTCTGTGTCTCTCCCTATATCTGTGTTTTCCTCCCCTCTCTTCCCGCCCCTCCCCCCTCTCTCTCTCCCCCCCCCCTCTCTCTTCTTCCCTCCCTCCTTCTTTAAGGAAACGTTGGGTTCTAGTCACCACGGTACCTTGAGGATGCAGCGACGGAGTGGTTCAAGTATACCATTTTGCTTAAAGCTAAACCCACTCTGCAATCAAAACCCCCCACGCCCCATTCTAAGATAAACGCACCGAGCATCGACAGACAAGATTGATGGGGGGGGGGACTCTGTCTGTATCATGTTTCGAGTCCGCCTCGCTATCAATCACAATGGAGCTATACATCGATGGTAACTAGCTTTGATTGTCAGAGGTTAATAAAGGTCTTCTTCTTCTTGGTCTTCTTGCTTGCTATCAACAGGTTGTATATTTGACGAAGTGTTCTACGACCTGGACACGCACTGGCACCCTGACCTGGGATTCGGAGAGATGGTGTGCATGGACTGCCAATGCGTACCGGTAAGTAGAAACAAAAAAAAACACCTCATTAAAAAACCCCTCAAATACTGAGCACAATTTCAAAATCGTAATATTGATGGCTGTTGGGAATAATCCAATGGGAGCAGAGAAGTTCAATTGGTGAATAAGGTTGGCTAAACTCACATGTGGTGTCTCAATTCCTAGTTCTGACCCAACCTGACAACTATTATTTTTGCCCAAACGATTTCGCCTGATACCTTTTCCGCCCACTATTCATTGCTTTTCATGACAGCACATCCCTCTTGCTTGTTCGAATCTCTCAGGGCGACCTGACCAATAACTTGTCAAACTCCGGCATTACTTTCCCATAGGCCTATGGGTACGGTGCTTATTCCCACTAGTACACTGCCTCATCACTAGTGGATAACTGCATGCAATGTGCTGCAGATTCACTGCATACATTCATCTTCCTTCACTATTTTAAAGTTTTGGGCAAACGATTTTGCTGAGCACTTTTTTTCCCCCAGATGATTTTTGTTAACGCTTAAAACACATTCACTTTAATTCGATTTTCTTTTTCGAACATTCCCCAAATCACATTCTCTCGTCAGATCCCTTATTCAAGGACTGTGATTTTTGGGGTGAAGTTCTACCGGTCGTAAATCCTAGCTCGGATGTGGATGGTTTTTTTTTTGGTTTTTTTTTTGGTTTTTAACCCTCGGGGGATGGTTTAGGGTAGACACGTCAAAATGACGCGCTGAGATCAAAGGGACAAGAGTTTCATTCCCCTCCGTCCATACTCCAAACCAGACCAGACATCGGGAGAGGAGGAGGGAGAGAGAGAGAGAGAGAGGGGGGGGGTGTTGCCCTTAGTCCCACCGGACACGGAGCCGAAACACGCTCGTAAAACTGTCGACCTCATCCGTGCCACTAACACGTGAACAATCAGCACAAATGGACAAATGCACCGCCCTAATATCCCACACTATAGCTGTCGATGGCATACATCTAAGGACATCAAAAAAAGTCGGACAAAATTGCCGAAATAGTGGTTTCATATTGCGCAACGTAAGCTTGAAAATATAGAAATTAAACTTCAGAGCATTGTTCATTAAAGAAACAAAAATACTCTTTTTAGGTAAATCCTAGCTTTTTAGGAGTTTGGGGTCAAGGAAATATTTTTTATTTAGCGTTGGTGAGAATATAATTCAGTGAGGCCTTTTGTTTTGATTGAGTTTGTTTAAAGTCTGTACAAATCATTTTTGCCTAATACTTGCTTCTATCCAAACCGTATATTTTCGACCAACGAAAGTCTGGCTCTATGTTCAATCTGATATTTGGACCAACAATGATGGTTGAAATAATATTTGTACGGTGTTACTGTATTGCTACACTGCTTGGTAGCTGGCCTATGGTTCATGCCTGCACGCTATAGTCCTGCATAGTGACATAGAGAACAGCCCTCGTCTTAAAGACGGCACAGTATTTTTTTCTTCTCTTCGTCGTGGCCTGTCAAAATAGCTCTGGCATCCCCTCCCCTCTTAGCATCCTGCTGCGTGACCGCAACTGATTCCCATAACCCTGCCGATCGCGTGCGCAGAGTTCGTCGCCAAACACATTCCCTGACCTCTCCCCTCGTCCTTGTTTTCTCTTGCCGCTTGCTGCACGTGTCGACCATCATGCAGGTGAACTATCCCTTCCTTCTTCTCCTCTCCCCTCTCTCTCTAGCTCTCTCTCTCCTCTCTCTGTCTCTCTGTCTCTCTCTCTCTCTCCGTCTCTTTATGTCTGTCTCTGTCTCTCCCCCTCTCCCCTCTCCCTCTCTCTGTCTCTGCGTCTCTCTCGGTATCTGAGTATCCGTCCGTCTCTGTCTCTCTGTCTCTGAGGGTTATCTGCAAAATCTAACATTATTTCTGTCTCTTTGCTCTCTATCTCTCCCCTCTTTTCCCATCACCCTCTCTCTGTCTCTGTCTGTCTCCGTCCCTATCTGTGAGGTCTTTCTGTAGAATCAAACATTCTGTCTGTCTCTCCGGCTCTCTATTTCTCTTTTCCCCTGTCTCTGTCTGTCTCCGTCTCTATCTGTGAGGTTTTTCTGTAGAATCAACCATTCTCTCTATCTCTCCACCCCTTCGCAGCTGGGCACTGCAGCGTCCTCAGGCGGCCTCCGTAGTCCCCCCCCTCTCTCTGTCACGGCCTCTTCCTCCAGTAATTAAATCTCTCGCTGAAATTCTTTGGCGCCGAGCACAATGCATTGTAAACGTGCATGTCTTAAAGATGCGACGTGGCATCGCTTGAGCGAATGGAATACCTTTCGAGTTTCTATTTCTGTCGCATCTTCACCACCGTGTAATTATATGATAGAGGTCAGTGTAACGGAGATGCTATACGAATATCATTGATCTTGTTATGATCATCGATGATATCATCATTTTATGTTGTTATGATTCAAATCAGTCGTGTATCATCAATCTTGCGTATGGGCAGCCTATTCGGTTCCTAGATTTACCGGTAAGATACGAGAGAGAAATGAGACATTGTCTGAGTCAGCCATCTCAGGGGAGTGCTATAAAGTGTGGTAGGCGTAGAAACTCGAATCACCTATGTAGACATACTGCATTATGGAGAGAGGGAGAAAGGTTGAGAAAGGAAGGGAGATCGAGAGGGAGGGAGAGAGAGGGAGGGGGGTTGAGAGATAGATAGGGAGAGAGAGAGAGGGGAGGGAGAGAGAGGGAGGTTGAGAGATAGATAGAGAGCGAGAGAGAGGGGGAGGGAGGGAGAGAGAGAGAGGGAGGGAGAGAGAGGGGGGGTGAGCAAGAGATAGAGAAAGAGAGAGGTTGAGAGAGTGAGGGAGAGAGAGAGGGAGGGAGAGAGAGAGGGAGGGAGAGAGAGAGAGGGGTTGAGAGACAGGGAGGGTGAGAGAGAGGGAGGGAGAGAGAAAAGGAGGGAGAGAGAGGGAGGGGGGTTGAGCAAGAGATAGAGAAAGAGAGAGGTTGAGAGAGTGAGGGAGAGAGAGAGAGGGAGGGGGAGAGAGAGGGAGGGAGAGAGAGGGAGGGGGTTGAGAGACAGGGAGGGAGAGAGAGGGAGGGAGAGAGAAAAGGAGGGAGAGAGATAGAGGGGTTGAGCAAGAGATAGAGAAAGAGAGAGGTTGAGAGAGTGAGGGAGAGAGAGAGAGGGGGTCTGGAATCTGGATGATACTATTTTTTTACGACTCAACTATCTGTAATGCTGGAGCTGGACAAACTGATGATATTGGTACATGGGAGATATAGGCAATACCCGAAGATAATATCTTCAAGTAAACACCACGTTTTCAGGTGAACACAAGACACTGTCTATACTAGTACCAGTGAGATACCTCTGGTGTTAAGGGAATTGTGGGTCCACACGTATTCAGGTATTCCTCTATTCTTCTATTTCTCAAATCTAGGCCACGATTTCTTGGTCAAACTTGACAAAAAATGTTTGTCCGTCGTCGGTGAGTTATAGTCCCATCACCTGCTAGGCGCCTGCCCAGCGTCAATGGAATCACCTTCGTGGTTTAAAGGTGGATGCAGCGGCTGACATTCCCCAGAACTATTGACCCGGCAGAGGGAGGCTCACCAATTATCCTGTGGCCATTTCACGATCTGAAAATGTCATTTATAGAAATTGAGTTGTGTCCGTCCACCCCGCTTACAATGACAACTTTACTCATCTACATCTACATCGATATAGAGTTGTTATTTTAAAAAGGGATAGGAAATCCTTCAGTATTCTGAATCGGAGGTAATTCATTGAGAATACCATTTATCAATTTCTTTTATTTCATTACGAAGCTAGATTTCACAATTATTTGGGTAAATAATCGTTCACCTTTATAATTGTAGGCCTATCACCATTGTCAAAATGTTGGACAATAATATTTAGCCAACATTTCAACAACCATTGGTAAACATATTAAAGTGATTATATCATAGATAAATAAGACCGAACTGTTTGTCTCGCTAAACATCAATTCCAGCTAGAGACACCTTCGGTGTTTTTATAAAATGGAGATTTTTTTTTCGAGCGCTTCAGTTGCAAAAACACATACCTCCAGTTGGAAACAGTATCACTTCATGTTTTATTACTAACATCATAGACCATCGTATGACCAGAACACGTCTTCATTTTATATACTCATGAAAAGAAGGACAAAAATGCGTTTCGGGCAAAACAAATGTCGCTAACTTTCCATATAAGTATATATATATACTTTTCAAATAAGCATCCTCTCAGCTCCCTCGGGTGGATTCGGTGGCTCGTGAAACCCAAGCGCTGCCCAACAATTTTTACAGCGGAGAGCGAATACCTTTTAAAAAGGAGGAAAGAACCGAAGGTAGCATGATATGCAGGTAGGGTGGATACACTTGTCTGCGATCTATGAGGAAGGGCGAAGGCAGCGTTCAGTGCATGCAATCCGTAGGGGTAATCAGCAGTCTGCCGGGCCAATGCATACGGGCCTGTTCAACCTCACAGGTATACCGGTACCGAGTCCCGCTACCAACCAATACCTACGCCCGACCCCAGCCAGGGAACGCCACGACTGGCGGGTCAACCCAAGGTTGACTTTCCCCGTCTGTTTTTCAAAATAATCAATCTTTGTCCTTTCCTGTCAAAAAAATCCCCCGGACCTGCGTTGCCTTTCCTCACAAACCTGCCATCGTTAAGGTTCTGATAATAAAACATGACCGAATTCCTTTGGTATAGCTCAAATAAATTAGATCTCTTGTCTAGAATATCATTCGAGAGTCGGTGAGAAATTGAGAATGTAATTCAATGAGGGTTTGTCCTACCCAACGTGTATAGTTAGCGATGTATGTTCAGTGCTTTGCCCGATTGCCTGGTGATTTGCATCATTGAGAATGTCATTCAATGAGGGTTTGCACTACCCGACGTGTATAGTTAACAATGTATGTTCAGTGCTTTGCCCGATTGCCTGGTGATTTGCATCATTGAGAATGTCATTCAATGAGGGTTTGCACTACCCGACGTGTAGTCAGCACTGTACGCTTTCCCTGACGTGTAGTCAGCACTGTATGCTCAGTGCTTTGTCCGATTGCCTGGTGATTTGCGTCATTGAGAATGGAATTCAATGAGTGTTTGCCCTACCCGATGTGTGTGGTTACCACTAGTGCTTTGTCCGATTGCCTGGCGATCTCATGTTTGCGCTAAGCACAGTGTTTACGCGTTACCCGTTAGCATCCCTGCCTGGAGTCCCCTGCGGTGATTTCAGTCGACTCTAATTAAGCATTTACGATGATGTACTGGTCGGGGGTAGGGGCATTCCGCGCAAAGCCCTCCACTCCGTGTATGTGAAGCACGTAACAGCTGTCCAGCCGGCCAGGCTGCATGCCCCAACTCCCCATACCAGGCGGTCTGGCAGACGGTATGTCGGTGAGGATTGGCGGGGGCAGGCAGGGAGAGGCAGGGGGAGGGGGGAGGAGGAAGGGAGGGGTATTCTGGGGAAAAGCTATGTTGTCACGAACTAAGCTGAGTAATCTTCGCGAGCTTATGCCCTGCCTTAAGGTCACCGAGGTGAATATTAGTTTGCCGAGGGAAAAAAAAAGAGAGTGATGGAGGGAGACTGAGGGAGCGAGAGGGATTGGAAGAGGGAGGGAGAGATGCAGAGATGAAGAGAGAGAGAGAGGGAGGAGAGAGAGAGAGAGAGAGAGAGAGGGAGGAGAGAGAGAGAGGGGGAAGACAGGGAGAGCGGAGGCAAATAGAGGAACGTACCTAGACCATTCTATAGTCTAGAGCGAGAAAGCGGGGGGGAGGTAGAGAAAGGTGGGAAGATAGTAGAAAGACAGACAGAGAGATAGCAAAGTTTTTAGGGGAAGAGGGAGGGAGACAGAGAGTGAAAGAGAATGAGGAAGACGGAGAGAGGAGAGAGTAGACTTAGGAGGAAGTTGAATGCGGTACCGGAAGTACAAGATGCAAACGCATCATTGAGCGCTGTTATTTCACCTCCTTCAACCCCAATATCCCCATCGGTTCATGCCCTTACAATAATATCCTTCACCGGTTGCCAGTGCCCGGTGCGGAATAAACAAATTAAGGAATCAATTATTTTTCAGCCAGCGGAAGGGGGGGAAAAAAAACCCCGTTGACGATTGTCCGCACTCCGTGCAGCAGCGGCTTCCGCGTTGGGCGGGGGAGCACCTGTTTGCAGGGTTTGGTCGGAGCCTGACAACAGAAATTGGGCCAAATCAGCAGACAAATTGGCCGTAGGAGAATGGCAATTACGCCTCGTGGTATTCAGTGTCTCCTCCCACTCTCATGCAGCCGGCCACGCCCCCTGTCGTAGTTGCCCAGAGGCGTCTCCGTAGCGGCTCAGGGATTTGCGTGTTTGTGCAGACTCTGTTTGGGTGGAGGGAGGGAGGGAGGGAGGGAGAAGAGGGAAGGGAGGGAGGGACGGAGGGAGGTGGCAGGGGTGCGGATGAAAGTTCTCCAACAAAGCCGATGACCGAGTTTCTGACACCTTTCTTTCACTACTACATCGCCTGCTCGTTCCGGTATCCCCCATTTTTTTCTTTCTCCGAGCCCGTCTGCATTTTTTTTTTTTTTTTTGGGGGGGGGGGTCCACGGTATGGCGAGTGAGATGCCGTGTCTTAATACACGGAGTGCCGAACACGACGCATCGGTTTCGGCACCGTGCGATCCACGGTCGTATGCACGATCGACTCCCCGAAGGGCTGTAAACTGTGTAGCCGGGTTTTACGACTAATTACCGCCCGAATCTCAAAGAGAATGGCGTGTGATCCTCAAAGATGGTTAAATGTTCAAGTGCTTCTGACTGGTGACTGGCGCGCCACCCCGGTCTACAACAAATGGTTGTTTGCATCTGAATGGAAGCGGGGTGTGATCCCTGGAGATAATTATACGGCAGTTAATGGTTGAATTGGTTCCGACTGGCGCCCCACCCCGGCAAACTAGTTGACTAGTTGACTATTTTGGAAGGCCACCATCTAAGGGCTGGATAGCTCAGATGGGAAGAGCACTGGTTGGCAAAACCAGAGGTCTCGGGTTCAAGTCAGTTAGGGTGGGGGGGGGTGTTCTTTTAGATTAATCTTTTAGGGAACGCATATACCCCCTTATCCCGTCTTAATTGTTCGTTGTCAAAGTCGTTACGTCACGGCAACCATGGCAACCGATTCCGTTGTGCTATACCGACCATCATCTTGAACCACTTTGATTGGATTTGGGGTTCGGGAACGGAGGAAAAACCACAGTGATCACTCTCACTGGTATGTGTGCAGTATGTATGTACGTGTATATGTGTACATGATGCGGTAGAGCTGCCTGTCATCTTTGTTTTATTTCATTGGCCACACGCTGTAAGGCAGCCGGCGTGACCTCGGCAGGAAGGCCTGACCTCGGCAGGAAGTGACGTCGAATGTCGACGCCGCAGAGAGGGTATTATTTGTACACCCATGGGAACCTGGCGAACAGCTCTCACCCTAGGTCCCCCCTCCCCCCGTGTGTCAGTCCACCTACCCCTTCCCCCTCCCCACCCCGTGAGGGAAATGGACGCTGGCGTCTCAGCCTCTACCCCATTAAGCAGGAGGGCTGAACAAGATGGTCCCCTTCCTGAAAAACCCTCCAAAACAAAATCCCCCCCCAGAAATGAGTCTGCCCCTACCCCTCCCCTCCTTTGTGGTTTTGGTTAAAGAGTTCCCGACCGACCATTTCACTCGATTGTGACTGGAAATCGCCGAGTCGTTTTCTTAATTCCTTCCTCTTTTAAACTTCGTCTTAGCTTGAACTTGAGTTCCACCTGGCATGGATTTGAGGACGTGCCCTGAAATGTGTGTTTGGCGCTGGCTGGCCGGCCGACCGACCGCACCCCAAAACACAGACTCCGACCTAAGTGGGACCATTGCCCCAAACTGCACTTCATTCAGCCTCCCTAATAAACCCCGTGCTCTCTCCTTATGACTTGCGGTGGTACATACACAGCAGGGTGTTTAGACGTTGTAATACGAACAGAATGTGGGAAACTCACCCAACAAAAAAATCACCTCATAAACCTTCAACTTTTTTTGTCTTTTGGTCACATTTTTTTTTTATACCAACACCCAACTGTGATTGCAATACAATACATTTTGTAGCAGCGTGTAGACCGGGTTATTGTCTTTGGCGCCGACTGCCGACCAAAAATAAATGACTGGTCGCTTTAATGATAAACACCTTTCAGTCTCGGAAATTGGCATTTATGAGGACTGGTATTAAAACAAAAAATAATAATCCTGGGATTAATTTCAGCTCCTTTAAAGGTTACTGTCATTGCGGGAAGAAACTCAGAGAAGCGAACCATTGTTTATAACTGTTTATTGTGAAACAAAATGACGCTGCTTAAATTGAATCGGAGTAAGAAAAAAATGACTGGAACATGCTAAAAAAGGGGGGAGAAATGTATGGATATCTTCTGTAGCAGGATCTTTCTCAGAAGTCCTATTGCTAGCCCTGTTGAGAAAGTCATGTTGAGAAAGGTCCTGATAGGATCATAAGACACTCCGTATTAATTGTTTAGATTTCCATTTGGGTAATTTTAGTCGGTGAGCAGTTTGCAACATTTATTTTTTAATATTACGCTAATTGAAAAACAACATTCGGGAATCATTACAGAGAAAAAAAGGAGAAGAACTCAATGAGTACGAATCGTTGAACAATTCCCCTGCTTGATTCAAACTGCCGAAGGGGTCCATACATGTAGGCATATCGTGAGAAGTTTGAAACAAGTGTTAACGGCAAGTATCTTTTGGTCGGTAAGCCGAGCAGTAAAGGTACCTTTAATCCCTGCTCCAGAAATGCCGAAAGTCATCATGTCTTTCAGAAGACTCGCAAATTCCCCCCCCCCCCCTACGATGACTCTGAAGACATCTTACCCGAGCTGAAGCGCCTTCGCATCTTTATACGAGATGTGTAACTGGCGATACGCTTCTTGGGTGTACGTGCTGGGAATTCTGTTTTACTTTACTCGCGCTTTTCCAGTGCGTTTTGGTTGTCCGTCAACGCATTGGTGCCTCGGCTCCTTGCCACCTGTTGCCGACCAAACCGTGACGGGATATGTTGGTCGGATGAGAGACACGGTCAACTCCTTGCTGGGAAAGTGACGACGTCACTGAAAGATTGTCTCAGTGTGGCTGCGTGACTGTGCTCTTTTTGTGGAGGGCAGGGCAGGGCAGGGCAGGGCATAGCAAGAGCACCCATTACCAACAGAGAACCTTTTTGCTTGGATGGTGGATGAATAATATTCTCCTTCTCTTCATTTCTCCTATTGATGTTTCCCCCTTTCCCATATTTCTTCCCTTCCCTACTGCTTTCCTTCCCTTTGATCTCACCCTGGTCTGTCTACCAGCTTTCCTCCTTTGATCCCTTCCCTACTGCTTTCCTTCCCTTTGATCTCACCCTGGTCTGTCTACCAGCTTTCCTCCTTTGATCCCTTCCCTACTGCTTGCCCTTCCCTTTGATCTCACCCTGGTCTGTCTACCAGCTTTACAATCAAGCAAGGTGATCGATAAAAATGCATTATTTGTGCAATCATTAGTAGAGCACTTATCCATTAATTTCAATCCAAGTGTTTTGTAACGCAAAGAATATGTTGTAATGTTGAAAAAGAGAGCTGTTTTCACGGGGAATGTTTATAGTTGTAAGGGCGCCTGATTTGGGCTGTGGATCTCTCTTGAAAGCCTGGGACTGGGCCAAATCATTGATTTATGAGACTGTGGAGTTTCGTGGCCCGAGGTCCCAGTGACGTCACTGGGGATCTCTGGGAACGCCCCCGAGTCCCGAAGGCCCCGCCCACCGAAAATTGCATTACCTGGAGGGCCCGTGGCTGCTGAAATAACGGGCTCCTTAGTCGAAATGTCGCGGATTTAAAAGAGAGAGAAAAAGCCCGTCTTGTGAAGTCCACAATTTGGAGGTTTTTTCAGTGGCTGTCTGTAGTGTAGACGTCTGGTGATTAAATGATAATTGATTGACAGGTGGAAAACAGGGTTGTCTTAATGAGACCTGATAAACCCCGGCGGGATTGGACGTGTCTACACGATTCAGTCCCCCCGGCCGGTATGGTGAGTTTGGCACTCTTTGGGCCAATTCGGCGTGCCGTGAACCTGTGACCTACTTTAGTCTGGTTCACGGGATTCGACAGGGAGACAGCCCCGGACCCGATCCGGCCAAGGGTCTGCGTGACAGATACTAGGCAGATAGGCTAGACACGTGGTCCCCCAAGCACCCTTATCATACCCCCGGAGATGTGCGCCTAAAAGTTTCTGAAAGGTCACGGGGAGGTCAACTAGATCGAGCTTGCTGCGTTTTTCACGAAAGTGAAGACCGGCTGATGCGATGCATAATACCTGAGATACTGCCTGGTGTTCAAACAGAGCCGCATTTTGCGCTTAGGCGAGCTTGGGTACGGGTAGGCCTGAGCGGTCGACGATCCGACAGACAGCTGGCTGGGGTTGGTGGTTTGTGGTTTGCAAGAATCCGAAGATGATGTAGATCCCCTTGGAGAGATGAATCAATCATAAACTCTCGACATTCCTCTTGAAATGGTCGCCACTTGTTGGGCAAGACAGCTCGGTCATTTTGTGGTCGGACGTTTTTTTTTTTTTTTTTACAGCGCAGTGCGCAACCGATCTAGCTGCAACTTGCTATGCGATTGACTTCGACATTACGAAAGATAGAGGTGCAAGCCGAACTGTTTTCTGCTGAAGGAAGAGCGTTGTGTTTCACATTGCTCGAATACATGAGGCTTGTTCGTATAGGTTTCTCGCCTTGGTCTGACAGCGCGGGTTGGTGTCTGCTAAGCACCGACTGACAGACGGGATCAGTGGACACTCCCACCTGCCCTGACCCTAACCCAAACATCGACCACAAGTTGAAGCCAGAGGGCTCTCCGTGTCTCTCTCTGCCCCCCTCTGTCTTTCTCTCACTGTGTCTTTGTCTGTCTGTCTGCCTGCCTGTCTGTCTGTCTCTTTGGATGTCTGTCTTTTCACCTCTCCGTACCCCCCCTCGCTCTCTCTCCACCTCTCTCTCCCTGTCCCCTCTCTCTCCCTCGATCACTGCCTCTCTCCTCTCTCTCCCCCTCTCTCCTCACCCTCTTTCCCTGCCTCTCCTTCTCCCTCTCCTTCTCCCTCTCTCCTCTCTCCTCTCTCATCTCTCTCTCCCCTTTCTCCCCCCGTCTTTCCCTCTTAATATTACCATAAACCAAATCTTCCCTTAACTCTTCACCTCAAATGCCCAAAACCATTATAGGAAATCCCCACTTTATAAAACTTTAGACCTTCAAGGTTAGGATTTGCTCGCTACTAAACTTCAGACAGGAAAGGTCTTTCATCAGATCTAAAACCAATCTGAAGTCCCGTTTCCTCAACTCCAGACTGTATAAACTGTGGCTGATGATTGGGGGAGATGGGGGGGGGGCACCGTAGACACGTCTAAGTAACTGGATACGTGGTCGTGATCCTTGGTGATGTACAGGCAATTAATGACTACACCCCAATGAAGATAGTTCACTTTCTGAGAAGGCCGCCACCTAAGGGCTGAATAGCTCAGGCGGATGAGCGCTGGTACGCAGAGGTCTAGGGTTCATATTAATGTGTCTTTGCTAGAAGTTGGTCAGGATTGTGTACAGTCTCTTCAGGAAGAGGTATGGTTCTATGATTGCCAGAGCATACTGACCGGAACGTCGAGTTATCACTCTGGTTCTTTTCAGAACCACACCTCTTTCTAAAGAGACCTTATACATGATGTTACCGCACACCCTCCTCCGTTATCTCCCTGTCAGTTGTACTCTCCTCTGTTCCAAACTAAGAGATGAATTGGTCGTGGTTTATATCGGACTGCTTTCTCGCTCGTTTCAGGTGGCTAAGGATGGCACTCTGACGGGACGGGTGAGTTGCCGAGATACGACCAAGGACTGTGAGGAACCACACTGCGATGATGACGTGGAACCCGTTCTGCTGGACGGCCAATGCTGCAAGTCCTGCCCCGTGCACAGTAAGTCCCTTTCTCCCTCCCTCCCTCCCTCCCTCCCTCCCCCAATGCCGCACCTCACTCGTTACCTCTTTTACCTCTCGCCACGTGACCCCATTTCCTCCTTCAGCAAGCCACGTGACCCCCTTTCCTCCTTCAGCAAGCCACGTGACCCCCTTTCCTCCTTCAGCAAGCCACGTGACCCCCTTTCCTCCTTCAGCAAGCCGCGTGACCCCCTTTCCTCCTTCAGCAAGCCGCGTGGCCCCCTTTCCTCCTTCAGCAAGCCGCGTGACACCCTTACCTCCTTCAGCCTCGCCCAATAAAACCAGGTTGTCAGCCAAAGTTCCACTTGTATCCAAAGCTGAGCACCCAATAACGTGAATACAAGTTGAACGTGATAAGTCCCACATGAAATATAGTTAGCAATCTTGTCATAATCAGTGAAGAATGATCATGCTTAGCAGGTTATCATATATATTATTAAGCGGCTACTTGAAATTGGGCCAAGCAGGCCACGTGACCCCCCCCCCCCCACCCTCTCTATCTTCGCCGTGATTCGGTGAAAACAAGAAATTCCAGCCCCCACATTCTGAGTCACTCTGAGTCAAATGTTTGCTCATGACATGATTTTTCCGTGCCGGAGCACCGTATAATATGGGTTTAAAGTCATGTTATCAAGCTAAAAATGTTTTGTTTTAATTTGGCGAGAGCTATTATAGTCTTCGTCCAACGCGCTGATTTTTGTTGTGTGTTTGGTGACATTGTGACCAATAGTGATCAGGCTGATCATTAATCCAATTTGAATCCGTCACACGACCTCTATATACCAATACCGTGATCGTGGTTGTGACGTCCGCACTGAAGTCGTGGGTTCGAATCCCGCCTGAACTGTCCGTGTTGTTTTGGGCAGGCAATCGGGCAAAGCACTGAGAGTACAGAGCTGACTACACATCGGGGAAGGGCAAACCCTCATTGAATGACATTCTCACCGACGCAAATCACCAGGCAATTGGGCAAAGCACTGAGCATACAGTGAGGACTATTATGTCGGGGAAGGGCAATTTTTTCATTGAATGACATTCTCACCAATGCAAATCACCAGGCAATCGGGCAA
Organism: Luidia sarsii; assembly: GCA_949987565.1. Lineage (NCBI taxonomy): Eukaryota > Metazoa > Echinodermata > Asteroidea > Paxillosida > Luidiidae > Luidia > Luidia sarsii. The sequence continues at coordinate 6,246,218 of OX465115.1, forward strand.
AGCACTGAGCATACAGTGCTGACTACACGTCGGGGAAGGGCAAACCCTCATTGAATTGCATTCCCAACTGCGCAAATCACCAGGCAATCGGGCAAAGCATTGAGCAAACAGTGCTAGCTACACGTCAGGGAAGGGCAAATCCTCATTGAATTAAGAAGTCAACTGTTGATCAAAGTAGAAGTCGGGCAATATTGAATTAACATTTGAACCAACATTAGTCAAATTATCACCTGGTAACACTAGTCGTCAACTAAATCTCCACTGTTGGATTGTGTCGGTCAAAATTGATCAAAATAATCCGAGCCTATTTGATAAAACCCGAGCAACTGTTATTTTGCTCCTTTTTTCCCCACCCTGAGTATTTTCGGAGTAAGCATGCAGGCTTGCCTGCGGCGATAATAATTTATAGGGTTGGGAGTCGACTCTCCGCTGGCTTCCCCCTGCTCGCATTCCTGCTTTTATTCGCGGGGTTAAACACTCGTGAGGATTGGCAGAGTCGGGTCGAGTTCACGAGCAGGTAACGACGGGCCGGAGACGAGCGACCGTGTTGTCCCCAGCCAAGGCCGACCGTGCGATCGGGGGATCGGACGGTGCAACGGGAGGCCGGGAGACACCGCTGCGACTCGCCGCCGCGGAGATGCCAGCGCTGGGCCCAGGGGCCACGTGGCCTTGAGCTGATGAGAATCTAGCACGCCTTGGGGAACCACTTGCTTCCTTGATTGTCAGCCATCTAGAAGTTCAGGGTTAGGCCCGGAGAAAGTTGCTTTTCAGGCTAACCTGGGACCAATTTTCTGTTTGAGCAACAAAACTAGAACTAGCCCCAAACCTTATCAAATCTGACAGTCAGTGAAAGTATCCACTGGCATTGCTTTTAACAAACAATGGTCAAGTCGAAAGCAAACATCACATAGAGGCTGTTAATCCTGTTTTAATCATGGCAGACTTTTTACATGCCAAGCTAGCCATGCTTAAGCAGCCCTGTAAAATCTGCCTCACGGGAGTCTTAAAATTCCCCCAAATCAGGAGCAAGAAATATTTCACCCAACCCAAAACGACCTGAACTAAAAGTGTCGGTTGCAATCGTTAGCCCAACACTCGGACCGGTTTACCGTCACGCATAATCATCGGGAGGTTGGGATTGAATTTGATGAAGACCACCCAACAGTCTGTCAACCGACACTATGCTGTAGCAGGCGAGATTCTTTCTTTATACCAATCTGTAGTTCAAATAGATAAGACTTAAGGCTTGGCATGGTGGGTGAAACAATACAGGAGGGTTTGCGATGACACCGTGTATAAGTCTCTTAAAGAAGATGTGTGGTTCTCGGGTTCTTCTCAGAACCACACCTCTTCTTTAAGAGACCTCATACATGGTGTCACCGCAAACCCTCCTATAAATCTGTAGTTCCATATTGCCCGGTATTTCTTGAGAGTGGCGTCGTTAGTCTTGCCATGTCGCAGTCGCAAATAGATGCAACAGTTCCTGACTGCTGGAGATTTTCCAAGTCCCTAAAAACAAGGGTTTTGAACTCAGCGCAGATCCCAATGAAAGGTCATACATAGCGTCATACAGAGGTATGGTCTAATACTCCACAAGTGCCCCACCATGTCGACCCTTATATATAGCCCCACTTCACATCTCCTTCGCCCTCTCTGTCTCCAAAATGGTTTGTTTCGGTTAAGCGACCCACCCCTGCTCGGGCGAGGTTAAATCGGTGTTGTGTTTTTCGAATTGAGCTTATTAGCAAGCGTCGCCCATGACTTGGGTTGTTGGTTTGGCTTTTTTTCTTCTGACATAGGCACCCAGTTGGGGTACAAATGGATATCGTGCTGTTTCCGGTATGCGATGCTTGCAACCGTCGTCATTGCAGAGAATTCCTGTGCTTCCCTCTCTCTCTCTCTCTCATTCTGGTTCAGAGTTGCTGGGGAGAACGTACGGACGTAATTCAGCTAATTGAATGATGCCTTCGCAATCATTTCCTTCCGTAAATATACCGTAGCGCAGGATTCTTGAGCGCTGTCTGACAAACCACGGATTGCTTCTCTCTCTTTTTCTTTTTTTTTCCGATCCGGGGAACTTCATCAGAAGGCCTCAATTGATGTCATTCGGAGCGCTCTGCGTGACGATTGAAGAATGCGATCTCTTTCGACTCCGGGTTATGAGTGGAATGTGATTATTGGGACGCAGTGTTGACCGTTTCTGCGTGAGAGGTATGGGGGGGGGGACACCATTTACAGTGATTGAGTGGACGTGGTTTTACCGAGTGAGTTTGTGCGGTGGGTGTAATGCATCAACGTCACGGAAAGAATGCCCAGTAAGCTTGTAACAGAATCGTTGGACAACTGCCCCTACCTCCCGCATACCGCCAGGCAAACCAACAAACAACCAAACTAACAGGCCCACCGTCAAGCAGTCCTCAAGTGTTTACGCTCACACCTATACGCGAACTCACTCGGGATGAGAGAGAAAGGGCAGCGGTGAACTGGCCCTGCAAAGTGCAGGTATCACTCCGCGGTCATTTCGCTGGAAGGCCATAGCACAAAGTCGTCATTTTCACAGCAAACCGCGACCCCACCAACTGCTCGCTTTGGTAGACAAAAAAAATCCCCCTTTCTGGCAGATTAGCCGATACCACGATAATTATCTGAAGGGTTAAGTTGAACTCTCGGTCTGCAAGATTTCCTGGAATTGGTTATTATGTATTCTGAAGTCTCTCTTCATAAGAATGCGTCAGAATGCTACGAGAAATTGAAAAATATTTCCCCAAACCAGACAAGCGTCATAAGGGTCACCTGTTCAGAAGGGCGCCCTCTTGATTTTCTGCAATTCAAAAACAGACCATTGGTGCGCACATTTTCATACATATCAAAATAGCCTGTCACAAAAACAATCCATAGAAAGATAACCCGTATGGTACAAAGATCATCGAATTTATCTAGAAAGTATGAATTTGTATCAGTTCTGATAAAATGAAAATGCATTATAACCTTTGGAAAATTCGTCGCGGAATGCCTTCAAGTTTATCACAAGCTTACCTTTCTTCCCTTGTGAAAGGTCCTGCTAGGATCGAAACGTAAGATCCCCACTGCATTTGTGTTGTCATTTTCAGTGACTGAGGTCGCGGCACAATTGAAGATCTGTTGGATGTTGATGGATGTTGAACAAAGCACATTCTTCTCAGAAAATCCGCGGCCGACTTTGTGTGATCCAATTTTTTTTTTGGGGGGGGGCGGGGAGGGGGGGGGGGGGTTAGGCCAAGTAGCTCGAATCTGTCAGCGAGTCTCAAGACAGGTATTTGGGTAACCCGTAAAGGATGAGAAGGCTCGCAGGTGGCTATACCGTAGGGACGGATGGGGTGGATGGTGTGACCCACGCGGTCTGTAACAGCTGCCCCTATGCGCTGCGATTCTCTCTGATCCACTCACGCCCGGCCCAATGCTCCCTGCATCTCGACCAACCTCGGGCGCTCCACGAGCCCCCAACGACCAACGAAAAATGTGTCGAGGAAAAACCAGCAGCGTCTTGGTTTCAAGATGTCAATAAGGCTATGGACTGAGTTGCTTACATGGAGCTTGCATCCCATCTGGCAGCTGATAGGGAAGGTTGGCGTGATCTCATCCGTGTCACTGCAGCGCAGTGCGCGCCAACTGACTAACGGAACGACAGATTCACTGACTGACAGACTGACAGTGCCGAAAAACCGATAATTAAAATGATACTTCGTAATTATTTTCCAGCTGAGAAAGGAAGTCCCAAATCTGAAGGTGGAACGAAGCCAAGCAGGGATCGACCAACGAGCATTGCTGATGACTTCTTGGAGCCCAATCCTAGAGGCGAAGGTTCGTCAATCTTTGCCTTTCCTCCTAAAAGCACCCGTTACTGTTCGTCTCTTTCCGAACTCGCAGCGACTTTGGTCGTCGGTTTGACCATAGGATAGGGCGCCCTCAGCGATAGGCCCAGTGAAAGGCATATTTAATGACCACAATTAAATTTGTTATAGCCGTTTTCTTTTCATTCATTCTCTGCCAAAAGGCTTTTGTTTTTCTGTCACTGCTTTTCTGTCATAGTCATCGTCGTTGTCCTTTCGGTGACTTTCTGTGATTAAAGGTCTTTGGTTTTTCTGTCGTCAGTTTCCATAGTCTCATTATCCCTGTCATTGTCCCTGTCGTTGTCCCTTCGATGACTCTCTGCTAAAAGATGACTCTTTATCGCATTCCCGTGTGTTGTTGGCGTCGTCGGTCATTGTGTCTTCCAGTGCTTCACGAACTCTTCTGTCACGACACCTCTATCCCTTATCCCTCGCAGTGTATGTCTCTATGCTGACGGGTAATCTGATTGACGTCAGGACCAATGCCGTGGCTAGAGCCACGTTCTCCCTGCAGGACAACACGATCTTCTACACCATCCAGTACAGAAGGTAGTTACCCCGTTGCTCATAAAATTGGAGTTATCTTGTTGTTTGCATCCCGTGGTTATTGCTATTCGATTTTCATTGTGATAATAGTTTTGAAGAGACTGATAAATTAAGTTTTGAGAAGATTTCACAGATCATCTAGCAAGAACATAGCAGAAGTTCCTCCGGGTCTTTTCAGAACCACACATACTCTCAAAAGAGAGATTTTCACACGGTGTCACTGCAAACCTACTACTCCTGCTATTCTCACCATGAAAACCTCCAAATCTCATGAGAACAAATCCAGTTGGCATAATGATTACAGGTAAAGAGGTGGACAAAAGTTATTCCAACTTGTTGACTAATTTGTGAGAAGCAATATCTGCACTCACCTGCAGTTTGTACCAAGGACTGTTCACACGATATGCATGGAATGGCGTGCAGTGGGAACGAGCAGGGATGCGCCTAGTATCATTGCTCATTTCAGAGAAGGATCTGGTGGGTTTTTACTTTATCAATCTTTCTCATTTATTTCGCTAGGATGGATTCGCCGACTCGCCTGACCTTTACCGATGCCCTGAACTCGACCCTGCATTCTATCGATCTCGAAGGCGGCTCCGATTTGGTAAGAATCGATCGTCAACGATCGATTAATCGATGTTTTTGTTATTCATCGCGAATTAATCAGTTTACCAATTCATCGATGAATTTGGTTTAAATCTTTCCGCCGGTTTTCTTGATTCCATGTTGACGTTTTACCGTCAATTCCCTTCCCAGGAGATCAACAAAAGACAAGGGGTAACTAATTGATTTTGAAGACCTTCAGAATGATTCTCCGAAAGTAATGACGAAAAGTGGAAACAGCATACCGTAAGAAAGTTACACTTCTGAGATTGTTATTGACTTCTTCCAACTTGCTTCTTTATCTATTTGTGTAGGTTTGCGGACAATGGAAGAACGTCCCCATGACCTACGTGCAGTATCTGCAAAATAAACTCCTCTTTGCAACCTTGGCAACGCGTTCCCATAGCGACGGCGAGGTGCGCGGGCGAATGATACCCCACCGCGCGCTGAGCGACGGTGAGTCAACAGCGCCCTCTACGACGGGACTCACCACTACATAATGACTCCACAAACCAAAAGCATTCCAACACACAAAGGGAAAGAAAACTGACATAGATTGTTTTTTTTTCCAAAAAGCATTTTAGTAAAATCTTAGTAAAAGAAAGGACTCACGACTCTGGCTTTGCGCACCAGCGCTCTCCCATCTGAGCTATCCAGCTATTAGATGGTGGCCTTCCCAAATAGTCACCTAGTCTTTGCCGGGGTGGGGCGCCAGTCGGAAGCATTTTAACCATTTACTGTCTGTACATTGTGTATCTTCAATTATCACAGCTACAATTTCATTCAGATGCGAACACCAATTACAATGTAGTTGCAAACCTGGCTGTAGTCAGTTCAGGGATCACACACACAATGGGTGCGGCTTTTAAAAACCAAAGTCAGAGAATTGAACCTTTTTGGGGTGATTTGTTTTTCGTGTCTTTCTCAGAGAGTTTTAGCGTTCTACTGACGCGAAAGGACAAGGGAGGCGGCCGCTCCCGTAAGGCCGCAGACAAGCTGGGCTCAGGCGCAGTCATGATGGTCGCAGTCACGGGTAGCGGGGACCAGCTAAACTTCGCTGCTCTCCTGGACGGCATCACGGAGAACACGGAGCGCACCCAGGACCTGACCTTTACCCTCCAGCTGAAGAAGGGCCGTGACGTCATCGCGCAGCTGGAGAAGACGGTCACGCCCGATGTGAGTGACAGAGAGTCGTGTGATCGCCATTCAGCACATTGGGTTCCTTTACCGTAGTGTCTTGGGGATTGACTTGGATTGATGCAATCATAAAGTTGTTCATTTCCCCCACATCCCCCTCTTCTTCCTCTTACTCCTCTTCTTCGTCTCTTTCATCTTCCATCTCTTCTTCATCTTCCTCCTCTTCCTTCTCTTTTCCTCTTCTTCCTCTTTCTCCTCTTTCTTCTCTTCCTTCTCTTCCTCATCTTCCTTCTCATCCTGCTCTTCTTCCTCTTCCTCCTCTTCCTCCTCTTCCTTCTCTTCTTCCTCTTCTTCCTCTTTCTCCTCTTTCTTCTCTTCCTCTTCTTCCTCTTCCTCCTCTTCCTTCTCTTGTCCTCTTCTTCCTCTTCCTCCTCTTCCTCCTCTTTCTTCTCTTCCTTCTCTTCCTCATCTTCCTTCTCATCCTTCTCTTCTTCCTCTTCCTCCTCTTCCTCCTCTTCCTTCTCTTCTTCCTCTTCTTCCTCTTTCTCCTCTTTCTTCTCTTCCTCTTCTTCCTCTTCCTCCTCTTCCTTCTCTTGTCCTCTTCTTCCTCTTCCTCCTCTTCCTCCTCTTTCTTCTCTTCCTTCTCTTCCTCATCTTCCTTCTCTTCCTTCTCTTCTTCCTCTTCTTCCTGTTCCTCCTCTTCCTCCTCTCTCTTCTCTTCCTCCTCTTCCTCCCCTTTCCTCTTCTTCCTCCCCTCCCTCCTCTTCCTCCTCTTCCTCCTCTTCCTCCTCTTCCTCCTCTTCCTCCTCTTCCTCCTCTTCTTCCTCTTCCTCCTCTTTCTCCTCTTCCACCTCTTCCTCCTCTTCCTCCTCTTCCTCCTCTTCCTCCTCTTCCTCCTCTTCCTCCTCTTCCTCCTCTTCCTCCTCTTCCTCCTCTTCCTCCCCTTCCTTTTCTTCATTCTCTTCCTTCACTCCTCCAAAGAGCCTCACCGTTCGACTTAACTCTAATCCCTCTGGTCTGGTTCCCTGTCATGTAGGACTTGGACATCGCCGACGTGTGGGATGGACTCACGACCAAGATGCAGAAGAACATGGCGCGCGGTCAGTTGTCCATCAGCGTGCGGGTGGAGGGACAGAGCGGGGAGTTGGCGGGACCCCTGACGCCCATGCAGACCTGTGAAAGTGAGTCATCACCAAGGCCACAGACTCCTCCTTAGATCGGACAACTCCTCCAATCAGACCTCTCTGGATTTCTATGTTGCAATTGATCAGGCAACTTTTGAAACTAATTCACTTGTCTCAACACGGCTTTTCACATCAAACCAAATGGATTATACACTTCAAAGCTAACGGTTATAAAACTACATATACAATTGCATCTTGGTCCAGTTTAATCCAATTTACCTAGATCAAAGACAAATCACCACCATTCTTGTTTAATCCCGAGGACGAGTCGAGTGTAGAATTCTACACCTGACCGTACATTGGATAAATCCCAATCATTACAATCATTGTAATGTGCGTTGCAATCAGTTGTAGTTCATCCTCTGATCAACTCCTTACTTTTGCTGCGCTCATGAATGATGTATTCTACTCGAGGATAAGGTCATAGGGTACTGCATATTCATGACTTGATCCTGACGTCATGGTGTTACATTGTATTGCAGCCATGCACGCCGTTCTGTCCGGTAGTCAAGCGTTGGACAGACCCAAAGCCACGGGAGCCAGTGGCTCAGCTATTGTCAGCGTCGACGAAAAAGGAAACATCCATTATCGGGTAAGAAACATTCTTCTGCTAACAATGGAGCATCTGCCTTAAAACACAAGAGGGCCTGACGTTTCGATCCAAGCTGGAACTTTCTCTTGTAATTCCCACTGAATTTAACATTTGGAACATTATTCAATCTGTCCCAACGTTGGAATTTTATTTCTAACCAGATATGAAAATTCAAAAAGAGATTAAAAAAGTCTGACATTTCTCAAAGACAAAAACAGGTCTTGTGGGATCGAAACGTCAGGCCCTTTAAATATCCAGCTGTGTCAAAATCCTTGCTTTGTAAATATCCTAGCTTTGTGAATATCCTAGCTTTGTGAATATCCTAGATTTGAAAAGACAGCAAGAAGCGTGCAGAGGTTTTGCATTTACTCCATTGTGAATCGTGACTTTTCCTCTTGTAGATTCTCCTGACTGGTCTGAGGAGGGAGGTGGTAGGATTGACCATCGAAGGCAAGCCCAAGAACAAAAGAAAGCGTCGTATCGTCGCCGACATCCTGAAAGATTACCGAAACGGAAAGGTGAAGCTCGCACCCTCAGACAATCACAGCTCACCCTGAACACCGCAAACAAAGACGTCTTCGGCACGGCAGAAACGAGAGATGGAAGCATTATCTGTCAAAGAAAGCTCCCCTTTGAAGTTTCTGCCGTTCAACATCAAACCCAAACTCACAGCATTTCTGGAGGAAAACCACCCAGAAATGTTTGGCAAACAATTTTGTCTGACGATTGACGATTGTTTACCCGAAGCATGTTTACAGCGTAGGCTCTGCAATCTATGCACTTAAAACACATTTTGGAAGTATTCTGATGTGAGCTACCTATTTGCTTTTCTGGTGTGTTCATATTTCATTCTGCCGAAAGTGCATTCCATTCCTGTATCGTAATGGAGATATGATGACATTGTATAGGTATAATAACTACAACATCTTCCCACGCTCTGCCTCTCTCTGGAATTCCTTCCTAATTCATGTTTTCCACCACCCTACGATCTTGCCCTTTTTTAAGAGGAATGCCAATTCATATCTCCAGCCTTTCTGAGTCCCTCTCTATCTCCTTCTTTCCTTAGCCCTTAACATTGAGTCGCTTTATAGCCTTGTTTTGGGCGCAGATGCATAAAAACACACGATCCCATTCCTATTTTGTACATCATTACTCAATGGGGTGTCTTGTATCTTGAGCTCTATTGGCGTCGTTGTTTCTCTCTAGGCGGTGGGGCGTTACAGCAAAGCGAAGGCCAAGGAGATTCATCAGTTACTCCACGGTGGTCTGTACATCAATGTAGCCACTGAGGCTTACGAGACCTCGGAGCTGCGTGGACGAATCACCTTCCTGCCTTACTCCGCGTACCTGGCCAGCTATAAAGGTGCACTTTTTGGTCAGAAATCATTCGCAAACAAGCAGAGTGCCTCATGTTTCCATCCTAGCTACTCCAATTCACCTGAGCAGAATGATTGAAAAAAAACCTACTTTTTGTGACATCATATTTAGGTTGTGTGTTTGTGTTTCTTAAAAAAGAAGTGTTCGTGAAATTGGTGTTTCGCTAAACTTGCAGATTCTATAGACTGTGTAATTTGAAGCCGTAGCCAATGAATTCAGACACGGCCTAACACACAAGTCTATGGGAATTGGCTGCAGCCGCTAAACTAGAGGCTTCTATAGACTCGTGTGTAATTTGAAGCCGTAGCCAATGAATTCAGACACGGCCTAACACACAAGTCTATGGGAATTGGCTGCAGCCGCTAAACTAGAGGCTTCTATAGACTCGTGTGTAATTTGAAGCCGTAGCCAATGAATTCAGAAACGGCCTAACACACAAGTCTACGGGAATTGGCTGCAGCCGCTAAACTAGAGGCTTCCATAGACTCGTGTGTAATTTGAAGCCGTAGCCAATGAATTCAGACACGGCCTAACACAAAAGTCTATGGGAATTGGCTGCAGCCGCTAAACTAGAGGCTTCTATAGACTCGTGTGTAATTTGAAGCCGTAGCCAATGAATTCAGACACGGCCTAACACACGAGTCTACGGGAATTGGCTGCAGCCGCTAAACTAGAGGCTTCCGTAGACTCGTGCGTAATTTGAAGCCATAACCGCTTTGTTTCTGGCCCAGGTATGCCGGTGCAACTGTCAGGGAACATCATCAGCCCACCGCAGCTGACCGGTGCAGGCGGCCACTCCTTCATGGTCCTCGACTCCAACTGCGCTCTCCACTACCAGGTCTACGTGGTCGGGCTGAACGACGACGTTGAGGGCGCCCCGGGCGATGACGCCGACCACGTGTTCGCCGAGATCGGCGAGATCGAGGGCGACAGCTTTTCGGTGCGTCACGTGCTCAACGAGGTGCAAGGGAACCTGGTGAGTGTTGGTAGAAGGTGTAGGGAGACAGATAGGGAGATAGAGAGAGGGTTGGGGAGAATGATAGGACGATAAAGAGATGGAGAGAGACAGGGAGACAACAGATACCCAGAGAGACAAAGAGTGACAGAGAGAGAAAGAAAGAGGCAGAGAGAGACATAGACATAGACAGAGATACAGTTACAGGGAGGGGGTCAGATAGGGAAAGGCAGAGACAGACAGAGAGAGACTTGGGATACTGAGAGACTTAGAGCGACTAATAGAGGCCTGGCCATAGGCCGAGAGAGGGAGAGAGAGGGAGAGAGAGACAAGGTCTGAGAGGGATAGGCAGAGACGGAGAGAGACTGAGAGACTTAGAGAGACATTTAGAGGCCTAGACATACACCGAGAGAGACAGAGACAGAACGAGACAGAGAGACCGTAGTTGATCTTAATACTTCAAACCATGAGTCGATCATTCGAATTTTGGTTGTTTTTGTTTCTAGGCAACGGGGCAGCTGACCAACTTGTCGCCATCGTTACTCGAATCGATGGATAATGGCAATGCTTTCATCCAGGTCAGCTCCAAGAACCACCGAGACGGAGAGATCCGTGGATTGGTAAGATCATTGTCTCTTCTACCTCAGCAAAACAATAAACACAACATCCGTTGCTTAGAATCCAGTTGCCTCCTAAACATTCATGCCAGCTCTTCTCAGAGCCACACCCATTCTTGCAAGAGATCAAACCACATGGTGTCACTGCAAGCATGCTACATTGTGATTCCACCTGCAAACCTTCAAATCTCACTCACCAATTAGTAGCAGATAGCGTGGCAATCACACACTGCCCCAGATCATTAACATCGACTCTTCTGAGCTACACTCTTCTCTTGAAGGAGCTTCCGCATAGCGTCATCGCAAGCCTGTCTGCAAATTATAACAGTGTAAGCCGTTTGCAAATATGTTTTGGTATCACTTGTTTACGGTACTCTGTCTGGTTCCGTGCGTAGGTGGTTCTGCCTAATACGTGCTATACCTCGTCATCGTCTGGGTCCCAGCATCCCAGCATCGGTGGGCCGACATTGATCGACGATGCTTCCCATGGAGGGAGTGTGGAGGCTTCGCCCAACTCGTGTTTCTTCGAGTCACGGTATCGGATTACTGGCTCCAGCTGGTCACCAGACTATGACCCCGTGTGCACAACGTGTACTTGTAAGGTAAGCCACTCACATCCAGGCAATAAACAGCTATGGCTTCAAATTGCACACGAGTCTATGGGAGCCTCTGGTTTAGCGGCAGACTTGTGTGTTAAGCCGTGTCAGAATTCATTGGCTACGGCTTCAAATTACACACGAGTCTATGGAAGCCTCTAGTTTAGCGGCTGCAGCCAATTCCCATAGACTTGTTTGTTAGGCCGTGTCAGAATTCATTCGCTACGGCTTCAAAATACACACGAGTCTATGGAAGCCACTTACTAGCGGCTACACAATTTTGTCAATTTTTAAACCTGCTTGTTTTTTAAGCATATAAATGGAACCACGCCTTTGTAGATAAAAATACCAGTCAGTCAAAATGGCGACATTTACCAATATGTATATGTTTATTCTGATTTATATTCATCGGAATTTCTCCGGTTTTTTCTATTGGACAGAGGAGTGTTGTGATATGTGATCCAGTGGTGTGTCCTCAACTTTCCTGCACCAACCCAGTCAGGCGGGAAGGCGAATGCTGTCCTGTTTGTCCATCAGGTACCAGACGACCTTTCAGGCAGACTATTTGTAATATCGCTCTGTAGAGGGAACGACCTTTCGAGCCCGGTATGACCTTTCCCAAATGTCATCACCTCTTAGGAGAAGGAGTACGGCTCTGAAAAGAGCCGGTAACTCACCATGTACATCATCTCTTAAGAGAAGGAGTATGGCTCTGAAAAGAGCCGGTAACTCACCATGTACACCATCTCTTAAGAGAAGGAGTGTGACTCTGAAAAGAGCCGGTAACTCACCATGTACACCATCTCTTAAGAGAAGGAGTATGGCACTGAAAAGAGTCGGTAACTCACCATGTACATCATCTCTTAAGAGAAGGAGTATGGCTCTGAAAAGAGTCGGTAACCTCACCATGTACATCATCTCTTAAGAGAAGGAGTATGGCTCTGAAAAGAGCCGGTAACTCACCATATACATCATCTCTTAAGAGAAGGAGTATGGCTCTGAAAAGAGTCGGTAACCTCACCATGTACATCATCTCTTAAGAGAAGGAGTATGGCTCTGAAAAGAGCCGGTAACTCACCATGTACATCATCTCCTAAGAGAAGGAGTACGGCTCTGAAAAGAGCCGGTAACTCACCATGTACATCATCTCTTAAGAGAAGGAGTACGGCTCTGAAAAGAGCCGGTAACTCACCATGTACATCATCTCTTAAGAGAAGGAGTACGGCTCTGAAAAGAGCCGGTAACTCACCATGTACATCATCTCCTAAGAGAAGGAGTATGGCTCTGAAAAGAGCCGGTAACTCACCATGTACATCATCTCTTAAGAGAAGGAGTATGGCTCTGAAAAGAGCCGGTAACTCACAATGTACATCATCTCTTAAGAGAAGGATTATGGCTCTGAAAAGAGCCGGTAACTCACCATGTACATCATCTCTTAAGAGAAGGAGTGTAGCTATGAAAAGAGCTGGTAACTCATTTGTAACGATCTTGTCTTCCCAGATTTAATGTTCTTTTGTTTGTTTTTCTGAGCAGAGGGTTCAGCCAACCAGGAGACAGATAGCTGCTTCTTCGAGGGGGATAAGAAGTACCACAGCGTGGGCTCACAGTGGCATCCCTTTGTCCCACCCTTCGGCTACATACAGTGCGCGATCTGCACGTGCCAGGTACAGTCAACAACTCAAACATCTGGACAAAGTGTTTGCATCTGAATGAAAATAAGGGCGTGATCCCTTGGAGATATACGGCTGTTAATGGTTGAATGACTAGCGCCCCCACCCCGGCAATGTATGTCTATAAGGCCGCCACCTAAGGGCTGGATAGCTCAGATGGAAGAGCAAATTGTTCTTATATTCAATTTTCTGTGTACTTTTGGCAATCTCTCTCAAGTCAATGTAAAAAAACTTGTAAGACCGCACAAAATCGCCCAGAAAATAACCCGATCAAACCTTCCCTCAATAGGTTCTTTGTATGAAAAACGCATTCTTCTGAAAGTCCACAGCATTATGTCTGACCCCTCACACCCACTGCACCTTTCTTTGTGTTACAGTCGGTCTGGCGTGCGATTGTGTGTCCCCAAGACTATTCGCTCCCGGTTTAGGCAGTCGTTCATCCCAAACGCTATTCACATTTTCAATAGATACTCCAAGCGGTAGTTGACTATAATATATCATGGCTGAGCCTTTTTTGCCCTATTGCCACAGACGTTGCATCTGCGTATATTAATGTTTTTATGTGACTTTCTGGTGTATCCGTGGGTTTAGTTCGATAATTGTATTGGATGTGTATGTGTAATCTGTGTATTATTGATTTCTTACAGTATGAATATGCTTTTATCACATGTTTTATTTTGTAACATGTTTTTTTTTTCCCAGTGGAAGGCAAATTTCTACGTTTTTATGTGGATAATAAATTAAATCAATATCAATATCAATATCACTGGTACTTTCAACCAGAGGCCCAAGGGTTCGAATCCCGATCCTGTCATTTATTTGTCCTATGTTTCAAGTGCTTATTTGTTTGTTTCTTTCAGTCGGCTGGTCAGTATGACTGTGAACGAATTCAATGTCCCAGGTTGAACTGCAGAAAGCCTGTTCGTATCAACCTCTCCGATTGCTGTCAGACTTGTCCGGGTAAGCCTTGCTTTGTCACAGAGGGAATTGTATTAAACCAATGATCGCGTGTTTGGTTCATTCAATTTGTACCATAGAAGAGCATTAGATTTGAGATATTTTTATTATTGGACTGACTTTTGTGGTTTTAAATTCGGGTTTAGAATCCAATCCAATACTATCCAATTTAATTGTGTCTAACCTAATCCAACCTATACCGACCCAACCCAACCCAAATCAACTTCACCCAACTCTTCCTAACCAATCCCACCTAACCTAACCCATCCTAATCCATCCCATCCCAATCCATCCCAACCCAACCTAACCCATTCCAACCTAACCCATGCCATCCCAACCCAACACCACCTAACCCAACCCAACCCATCTCAACACAACACATCCCAACCATCCCATACCATTCCAGCCCAACCCATCCATCCCATCCCATCCCATCCCAACCCAACCCAACCCAACCCATCCCATCCCAACCCAACCCATCGCATCCCATCCCAACCCAGCCAAACCCAACCCAACCCATCGCATCCCATCCCAACCCAGCCCAACCCAACCCAACCCAACCCAACCCAACCCAACCCAACCCATCGCATCCCATCCAAACCAAACCCAAACCAACCCAACCCATCCAAACCCAACCAACCCAACCCATCCCATCTCAACCCAACCCATCCCATCTCAACCCAACCCATCCCAACCCATCCCATCCCATCCCATCCCAACCCAACCCAACCCATCCCAACCCATCCCAACCCAACCCGTCCCAACCTATACCCCTTTCAAAGAAAATAAGAAATGTTCACCAATTGACCATGAGTTTGTCTTTTGACAGAGGAACCTTCAGTCACGCCGGAACCAGTGGAGAGTGTTGTCATACAAGCCGACGAAGTTGAACGTGGTAAGTTCCCACACCGTTGCCATGACAATTCT
Organism: Luidia sarsii; assembly: GCA_949987565.1. Lineage (NCBI taxonomy): Eukaryota > Metazoa > Echinodermata > Asteroidea > Paxillosida > Luidiidae > Luidia > Luidia sarsii. The sequence goes on from OX465115.1 coordinate 6,261,248, forward strand.
TTGCTTCTTGCTACTTGCTTTCATTTTTCATTCGTGCCAGAAAAAAAAAACCCTGAGCAATATCATCAGCAGATCTGTTTGTTTTGCATTTTTTTCTTTCACATAAAACACTTACTTAACCCTCTATGCAACTTTATGTTTCTTTGTTTCTGAGAAAAAAATGGACAAAATGCAAGGATTATTTTGCTTTATTTCTGAAGATGTTGAAAGATTGTAAAAGATAAACCACAAAAATAGAGGTATACTACACGAAAAGAAAATATTAAAAAAAATATTTGAAGCGTATATTGGGTTTTTAGAAGGGAGATGACGTGTTCCATGAGATGAAATCGTTTGAAAATAACCCGTAGCTGATTTTACAATGGTGTCATTCTATACGCTAAATGCCTTGGGGCTATTTATTCATCTTTCCATTATGTCCAATATTCGAATCAAGCTCTTGGTAATGAAAACTTGCCTGCATTTGTCACTTGCCTCGCTTCCTGCCTCATTTTCCTGCTTGTTACCTGTTCCCTCGTACTGTTATTTGGTTTATCTCTCTCTCTCTCTTTCGCTCTTTCTCACTCCCACTCCTTCCCTCTCTCTCCCTACCTCTCCCTACACCTCTCTTGCACTCTCTATCTTATTCCCCTTCTCTTTCTCGTCCTCTATCTCTTCTCTCTTCTTCTCCTTTTCGGTCTCACTCCCTCCTGCATGTATGCCACTCTGTCTCCTCTGTCTCCCTCTCTGTCCCCCCTCTCGCTGTCCCTCTCTCCCTCCCTCTCTCCCTCTTTCCGTCTCTCCGTCTCTCCCCTCTCTCTCCCCTCTCTCTCCCCCTCTCTCTCCCCTCTCTCTCTCCCTCTCAATCGATCTCACTCCCTCCTGCATGTCTGTCACTCTTTCTTCTCTGTCTCCCTCTCTGTCTGTCTCTCTGTCCCTCCCTCCCCTCTCTCTCTCTTCCTCTCTCCCCATTCTGTCTCTCTCTCTCCCCCTCTCTCTCTCCCCTCTCTCTCTCTCCCTCTCTCTCTGTCTCTCTCCCCCTCTCTCTCTCTTCCTCTCTCCCCATTCTGTCTCTCTCTCTCCCCCTCTCTCTCTCCCCTCTCTCTCTCTCCCTCTCTCTCTGTCTGTCTCCCCTCTCTCTCTCTTCCTCTCTCCCCATTCTGTCTCTCTCTCTCCCCCTCTCTCTCTCCCCTCTCTCTCTCTCTCCCTCTCTCTCTGTCTCTCTCCCCCTCTCTCTCTCTTCCTCTCTCCCCATTCTGTCTCTCTCTCTCCCCCTCTCTCTCTCCCCTCTCTCTCTCTCCCTCTCTCTCTGTCTCTCTCCCCCTCTCTCTCTCTCTCTCCCTCTCTCTCCCTCTTTCTCTCCCCTCTCTGTCTCTCTCTCCCCTCTCTGTCTCTCTCTCCCTCTCTACCCTCTCTCTCTCCCCTCTCTGTCTCTCTCTCCCTCTGTCTCTCCCCTCTCTCTGTCTCCCTCTCTCTGTCTCCCTCCCTCTGTCTCTCTCTCTCTCCCTCTCCCCTCTCTCCCTCTCTCTCCCCCTCTCTCTCTCCCTCTCTGTCTCTCTCTCCCTCTCCCTCTCCCTCTCTCTCCCTCTCTCTCTCCCCTCTCTGTCTCTCTCTCTCCCTCTCTCTCTCTCTCCCTCTCTCACTCTCTCCCTCTCTCTCCCTCTCTCTCCCTCTCTGCCTCTCTCTTCCTCTCTCCTCTCTCTCTGTCTCTCCCTCTTTCTTCCTCTCTCCCCTCTTTCTGTCTCTCCCTCTCTCACTCTCTCTCTCTCTCTCTCCCCCTCTCTCTCTCTCTCTCTCTCTCTCTCTCTCTCTCTCTCTCTCTCTCTCTCTCTCTCTCTCTCTCCCTCGCTGCCTGCTTTGTGTTTTTCTTTGTGTTTCTTTTGGTTGATTACTTTGCACTGCCGCTGTTGTTCTGTCGCAGGCTGCTCCTTCCATGGAGACTTCTACCACCATGAAGAGGAATGGCACCCAAACATTTCCCCCTTCGGCACATCCAACTGCGTCAAATGCAAGTGCAAAGTGAGCCACACCCCAACCCCTGCCCTAAGAGACCCAAGCCCTCCAGACTTAACACTAGACCCTTCACGAATTCGTGGCTCAGGCTCGGGCTCGGGCTCAGACTTCGTGGGTCGCGCTAAAAACCTGAACAATCCAGGTTGTGATCGGTCCGCTGAATGCGGGCGATTCACAGTGGTGCGCCCTCAAGAGTTTGCAACGCGTTGACCAATCACAATGCGTGGAATCTATCGACCCAATGCACGTCTGGACAGGGTCGACAGATTGCGCGCATTGTGATTGGCCACCGCGCTGCAAACACTTGAGGGCGCTCTGTTGTGAATGCCCCGTATTGGAAGGCCTGTTATCTTGTTCAGAGCAGTCTCCACCTACTGTAGGCACTACTTGAGACCAGTGACATAAGGATATGTAAATAAAAATCAAGCCCAAGCCCGAGCCTAAGCCTTCATTTTCGTAAAGGTACTACGTTTATTGTTCATTTATTGAAGCCAAATGGGGAACAACTATGGGCCTAGTGTGAAGCATTTGTTTCGCCTTGATACAAGCTAACGGCATCTTCGTTTGTTGGCAGCGCGAAAGCTTCGAAAATCAGGTGTTTTAGAAATGTACTTACCGACTTGAATGGTCTAATAATTATGACCAGAGGTCAAAGGTTAGAGAGCCTTTTGTATCGATCCTAGCATGACCTTTCTTCAAGGCTTAATCCATCTTAACGCGCGTTTTCGGCACTAACCTCACACGCAGAAAAGCATTAGGTGCGGTTGAAACTCCTGGCTTATTTCTTTTTCAAATAACGCTCTATGTAACCGCATAATTATTTTCTATCTTTTGTGGCGATTCCTTTAACACAAACTGTAACATCGCACAACATCGGACCACAGTTGTTCCATAATTGAGCTTTAAAATATATGCATGGTTAAATGATATGCATGTTTCATTTTTCTTTGATTAAGACAAAATGCTGAATCATATTTTGATTTCAAAACGGGATGAGTTTCTGTGGTTTGGTCTAGCTTCTAAGGAATTAAGTGTTGATTGGTTGACGCTTAAGACCAAACGTATGTAACGATAAAAAATTAAATAATTATTTCAGATCAATACATATAAAAAAAGATGTCTTAAAGTCTTGCAAGTTACTGATGCACGTACCTTTTGGCGTCGTTTTTGTTGCTTTCAGAACGGCTCAACGAGATGCAGAAAGAAGAGTTGTCCGAAATTGTCATGCACCGACACAGTGATGGTGAAAGATGAATGCTGTCCAGTGTGTGCAGGTAAGGCTGAAGGTGGTTCCGCGATGTCGACATGTGTCGACAATAGTGTCGACCATGTCTTGTGTCGATCATGCCTTGTGTCGATCATGTCATGTGTTGATCATGTCTTGTGTCGATCATATCTGGTGTCGACAATGCCTGGTGTCTGTCATGTTTAGTGTCGACCATATCCTATTTCAACCATTTCTAACTGTCGACCGTTCCCACGTTTCCCCTCACAGATGGAACGAGCGGTCTACTGGCCACGCTATTCCCAACGTTATCGACAAGGGCGCCCTCTTCCGTCGAGAGGAGGGGGAAGGAGAGACGCAAGCACTAGCACATAGCTACATGCAAAGCGGCGCCACCTTGCAGACAATAAGTAGACAATAATTATTAACATTATACCAGTACCAATTTAAAGTATTCACTTATACCATCAAACAAGGAAGTCAGTTTTACCCATTTATACATCAGGTTTCGTATACCTTGATTGAGGTCTGTTCGTTTACTGCTTTATATTTACCGACGCATTGCAGAATGACAACAAAAATAATCACATTTTGTCGTAACTTAATACCAAAAAAAGCAAGAATCAGAAGATTGTTTTGTGGTTGACTCGTGAAACAAAAAGAAGATTTTGACATGGCGTGGAAATGCCAAACCGTTGTGCTAGGGTTGTGACATTGGCTGAACCCAAGACGATGTCTTGACTGAAAGTCTGAAACCACACAGTGTTGCCGTTTTTATTGACCCGGAAGTCTGTATGTAGCTGACCTTTGTGACGTATTTCCGGGTCTTCTCGTAGCGTTACGTCTTCCTCTTTAACCAAATAGATTATTAAGAACCCGCGCCCGGTGGCGGACTACGTTGTGTATCGATAGAAACTGTAAATTTTAAAAAGTGAATGTGACCAAAAAGTTGTGTAAATACTAAATTATTGAAAAGAAGATCGCGAAAGATTATCTTTGAGGCGGCGCGTTGTCCGCGAAGCGAGTTTTTAAATTAAATATTTTAAGCTTCTGAAGCGAAAAAAACAAACAAACAACCAATGGTTGCAATTCCATGCCGCTGTATTGTGGATGTGGATTAAAGGGGACAATTATGTATTGTTTAAAAAATATATAAGGTTATTGTAAAAGTCTGCGAGAAAACCATCTTTAATTCTTTTCAGCAATAGGCCTACTCACATTTACTGGACAAATATGGGTCAAACATGGTGGACAGAATGGTTGGGTATCCTACCGATCCACGGAAGATATTCTCAACACATTCCATTCTACTCTCACTGGAATGCAGATGTGCGGTTTTTGCATTATCCGATAGAAAATTGGTAGATTTGAATTACACAACTTGCATATTGCACTACAGCCTAAATGAACACTTGGTGCAATGCGTTTGATAACTTTACAACCGTCCCGAGCCTAAATATTTTGTCCTTTTTTGGTTTTGGGCGAAATCAGCAGTAGAGAACTGCGATTGTCATGTAAAAAAATCTTATCGAGTTGATAAGATTGAAGGGAATTTAAAAAGTCTGAAACACTGTATATAAAACATGGCGGCTTATTGTACATAATTGCGCTTTCCAAAAAAACGAAACGATAAAAGATTCGATTTTACAAAATATAAGTTTATAGAGTATTTGTGTATTGTTTTGTATTGTATTGTATGATACTATTTGAATTCTTTTGTAGAAAAAATAGGCATATAATATCATTAACATATTAACATATATTAATAGTTTATTTTTCCAATTGTTTACTCCATCGTTTGCATAATATTTTTTCATAACAGGCAACATTTATGAGTTGGACGAGATGACAGTAACTTGGAATGAAAGATTGTTTAGGCAGGTTTACGGTTTGGGTGCGGAGATGTTAAATTTGAAGACTTTATCTCCAAACCCGTTTATATTTATTACCTGAATAATGATAAACGTTTGGGTCTTGCGTTAGAACATCTATACTTTTTTGCACCAGAAAGAGTATATTTCCAGGGAATCTGTTGTTTAATTGGATCAGTATTTAACTTCAAATGACATTAATTTGATTTGATTTTGTCGGAAATGTAGATCCTAGCAGGACCTTTCTTAGAGGCAGAGCGCTGCTTGAATACGAACAAACAATGAGGGCGCTATAGCAAAATGGCGCCCGTTTCATTTTGGAAATTTCTCTTCACTGGTTTATGTTGTTTGTTCTCGCTTTACCGAGCTAAATGAGCAACAGATTCGATGGCAAAACGGTTGATGAAAAGAAAGCTAGCTGGAAAAAAGGTGAAATCTCTTCTTTATACAATCGACCAACTTTTTAACCGAATCCAGTCATGTAGTCAAGAGGGTATTACGTAACATTTTCCTTGTGGAGCAGGACCGGTGTATTATAGGCCTATAACTCGAATCCACCACAAACTAAATAAAATGTGCGAAAACAAGAACAATTAATAAAACTGAAAACTCAGATAATTCACTCAAAACAACCAGACCGTTTCCGACCAGATTTGTTTCCCTTCCAAAATCTGTTTAGTGTTTCAATGTGCTATCCGTACATGCGATCCTTGTATAGGACCTTTCCCACTGAATCAATCAAATATTGGGTGCAATAAATAATGGAATAAGCAACGAAGTCACAATTTCATTTTGAAAACATTCACAACAAACATGTTATACTATTCACTCACAGAAATCATTACAGAAGAATATTCTTACTTTAAAAGCACAATCGAATTTTATCCTTATACTGAATCTTATCATCCGCCTTAGTGTGACCAAAGCACCCAGTGATCTATCGACATTCAACCGGGATCCGAATTTCATCTTCACAAAAGAACAATTTTCATCACTGCAACTCACATTTTACTCCTCGGGAAATACTTTTTTTTAAAGTGAACTTTGCAAAGATTGCATTTTCAGTCCACCACACAATACCGTACGCAGCTTCTGCGCACTTAAATCTATTTTTGAGACGAACAAATTCCCAACAATCTCCTAGCCTTCAGAATTGAGCCCCCGTATCTCCTTTCTAAAACTCACGTCTTCTTCCAAACAGTTTGGTATTTTTGGATTAAGATTCAAACAACGTATTAAGGCTGAATGGCGTAAAGGTGACACGCCGGACATTTATTTCCATCAGCTTCTCTCAGCTTCTCTGCAGGACGAACCCATCAGCATGAGTGTGCTAGAAACTGCTCGCTTCTAGCCTTGCTGAGTCGACTCACTCTATCCCAGGGGTTTTAGAGCTCGTCCCTCTATTTTCAACTCTGTCTTCCCCAATATTTGTACGTCAATAATTCCAATTTTATTGAGTAGTACGACTCTTAGCAACCTTCAAACCTCCTCAAAAAAATAACTCATTAAATCGAGAAAATCAGAGGTGTTCAGACCAACCAACAAGTACATGTATTAAGCTGAGGCAACTCAGTACACAATACACAATTTAAACAATATGACTCACTTATGAGAACGCCGGAACCGAACAAGAGAGAGAGAGGGAGAGGGGAGACAAAGACAGAGAAACAAAGAGATCGAGATATAGAAGAGAGAGATAGAGAGGGAGAGAGGCGAGGAGGGAGAGGGGAGACAATGACAGAGAGACAAAGAGATCGAGATAGGGGAGAGGGAGAGAGAGGAGAGGAGAAAGAGGGAGGAGAGAGAAATCGAGAGAGAGAGAGAGAGAGAGGGGAGAGAGAGAGAGGGGGGAGAGGGAAATAGAGGAGAGGAAAAAGAGGGAGGAGAGAGGTGGAGGGGGAGAGGGAGAGAGAGAAATCGAGAGAGAGAGAGAGAGAGAGAGAGAGAGAGAGAGAGAGAGAGAGAGAGAGGGGAGTGCGGGTGCGAAAGAGAAAGAGACAAAGACAGAGACACAAAGAGATCGAGACAGAGGGAGATGGAGAGAGATCGAGATAGGGAGAGACAGGGGAGAGTGAGAGGGGGAGAGGGAGAGAGACACAAAGAGATCAAGACAAAGGGTAGATATATAGAGAGGGGGTAGAGAGAGGGAGAGAGAGAGAGAGAGACGGAGGGAGATCGAGACAGAGGGGAAAGAGGGGAGATGTGGGGAGAGAGAGGGAGGTGGAACCACGGCGTGCATGGATTTTTACAACAAAACAAAAGGCCATTTTGTAGGAGAGGACGCGTGCTGGTGGTACCCGGTAGTCAGCGTGTGGAGGCTCATGCAGGCAGCTCGGGCACGTGCAGATTAATGGCGTCCCTATGGGAAGTAATGCCGCAGTTGCCGCCCTCCTTCAAGCATCCCAGAAGCCAGTAGGTCGTCATAGCACCCAGCCCCTGTGCATATGCCAAAGGCAAGTTCTTTTTTTGCTGAACGTTCCTCGAGTTCTGCGTGTTGATACATATAATAATCATGGCGTAGGTTTACGGTGGTACAGGCGGCCTTCAGCTAGCTTTGCTAGTCTCGATTCAAGGCCGTTAATATCGGTAGCATATGTTGGTGCGTTCCCCTGCCGATGATGAATATACATCAGGTATGACGTCACTGCAATACTATCCGCATCCGTAGTATCCGTACCACTCCGAATCCACACCACTGACAGTTACTCCCGTACCGTGCCGGCTACATGGCCTACTTACCACATGAGTCTAACCCGTGAAGTTCCCATGCAGTTTTTCTCGGCTGAGAGGTGCACGGACTCTTCACAGTGTCGCACCATAACGGTACGGGAGTAACTGTCAGTGGTGTGGATTCGGAGTGGTATGGATACTACGGATGCGGATAGTATTGCAGTGACGTCATACCTGATGTATATTCATCATCGGCAGGGGAACGCACCAACATATGCTACCGTTAATATCATTCTTGTAATTAATAATAGGAATAATTAATACAGCAACGATTCATTTTGGAGGCGGGAGCGGCGTTTCAAATCAACAAAGGAAAGAAGCACTATTTATTTGCCGCCTCGAGGAACATGAGCAGGTATCTTGACACAAATCGAGAATTGGGAAAGAAAAAATATACCTACAGCACCAACGAGGCTTAGGGCTACGACTGTTATTCAGGCACGTCCCCTAGCCAAAGCCGTGATCCCTGCCCCCCAGACACCCATCCCCACCCCAAGGGATCCCAGACACCCATCCCCACCCCAGGAGGTCCCAGACACCCATCCCCACCCCAAGGGGTCCCAGACACCCATCCTCACCCAAGGGGTTCCAGACACCCATCCCCACCCCAAGGGGTCCCAGAGACCCATCCCCACCCAGGGGGTTCCAGACACCCATCCCCACCCCAGGAGGTCCCAGACATCCATCCTCACCCAAGGGGTTTCAGACACCCATCCCCACCCCAGGAGGTCCCAGACACCCATCCCCACCCCAGGAGGTCCCAGACACCCATCCCCACCCCAGGAGGTCCCAGACACCCATCCCCACCCCAGGAGGTCCCAGACACCCATCCCCACCCCAAGGGGTCCCAGACACCCATCGCCACCCCAGGAGGTCCCAGACACCCATCCCCACCCAGGGGGTTCCAGACACCCATCCCCACCCCAAGGGGTCCCAGACACCCATCCCCACCCCAAGGGGTCCCAGACACCCATCCCCACCCCAGGAGGTCCCAGACACCCATCCCCACCCCAAGGGGTCCCAGACACCCATCGCCACCCCAAGGGGTCCCAGACACCCTTCTCCACCAAAGAGGTTCCAGACACCCATCCCCACCCCAAGGGGTCCCAGACACCCATCCTCACCCAAGGGGTTTCAGACACCCATCCCCACCCCAAGGGGTCCCAGACACCAATCCCCACCCAAGGGGTCCCAGACACCCATCCCCACCCCAAGGGATCCCAGACACCCATCCCCACCCCAAGGAGTCCCAGACACCCATCCCCACCCAGGGGGTTCCAGACACCCATCCCCACCCCAAGGGGTCCCAGACACCCATCGCCACCCCAAGGGGTCCCAGACACCCATCGCCACCCCAGGGAGTTACCTTGATCAGCATCTCGCCTCTCTTGGCCATGCGGAAAGTGTTGATGATGGTCAGGATGCGCGCGCATTCCTCGCTCACTTGAATGCGATTGGCTGAAATCAAGAACCCATTGCGAAATCGTACGTCACGTTGTGAGAAATAATGCACATGTTACGTGGCAGTGGATTAGAAATTACTCACTCAACTTTTCTCTAAACATTTCCCTTTTCTGGCGTTTTTCGGATAAAATATTCGTCCTCCTTCCTGCTTTCCTCCTTTGATCAGTTCCCTACTGCTTTAATTCCATTGCCTTAATTGTCCGAGGCGGTCTCTCCGGTACGGCATCCAGCCCAGACGCACGCAAACCACGGCGCAACGGAACAATACCACGCCGGATGCAAGCCGTACACGGCACTCAGACCGCGCCGATACCATACCACACACAACAGTCCGTCTGCGTACACGGTGCACGAGTGCGTACGCAGTCGTACCGGCAGCCCTCGTGTAACAAGACGCAGAAAAAAAAGGCTCGCACACGACCTGTGCGCATTGCAAGCTACGGGCGGGGGAATAGATTAACAAAGGGCTGTACGGAAAGGAAACCTACGGAGGCCGTTAGATTCCATCTTGGCGGCGATATTGACCGTCTCCCCGAAGAGACAATAGCGCGGCATCTTGGAGCCAACAATACCAGCAACAACAGGGCCTAACGAGAAATTGGCAAAGAAAATAAACAACAAAATATAAATATTTTAATTTGATTCCAAATCCAAGTCTTTCTACAATCGGGACAGGAATTTCAGGAGGATAGCAATTTTTATTTTTTATTTTTTATTTTTTGTGTGTTCTTTTACGAGCACCGTACTCACCGGTGTGCATGCCTATACGAAGGGTCATCTTGGTGCCTGGCTTGTGCGGGATGACGAGTCCCTCGATGCAGTTCTGAAGGTCAAGGGCCATGCACGCGATCTCGCTGGCATGCTTGTTGCCGTTACGCTGCGGCAAACCTTCGCAGATGTGGAGGGATGAGAAACTCCAATTATTTGCCAGCCGGTTGTGTATCGCAATGGTCGCAGCATCTGCTGCATCTGTCGCTTTTTTCAGCTACCTTCGACTCTTCCCTCTTTCTCTGTCTCTCCGTCTCCCCCTCCACCCCTCTCTCTCTCATCCCTCTCCTAATCTGTTCTTCCTCTCCTTTACTTTCTTCTCCTGCTTTATATCATCTCTCACTTCATCTCTCCCTCTCTCTTTCTCCCTGTCTCTCTGCATCCATCTTGGTGTGTCTCCTCATGATCTTCACGACTATTCCTCTTCCTCCACTCTTTCCTCCTCGTCCTGTCTTTCCTCATCTCTGTATATTTGTCTCTTTCTCCGTCTCTCTGTCCCTCCCTTTATCTCTCACTATTTCTTTTATCTCTCTGTATTTCACCCTCTCGTTCTCCTTCCCCTCTCCCCCTCTTTCTCTCTCTCTCTCCCTCTCTCTCTCCCCTCTCCCTATCTCTCTCACTTCCCCTCTCTCCCTCCCCTCTCTCTCCCTCTCTCTCTCTACTTCTCGCTCTCCCTCTCTCCCTACCTCCCTCTCTCCCATCTCTCTCCCTCTCTCTCTACTTCTCGCTCTCCCTCTCTCCCTACCTCTCTCCCTCCCATCTCTATCCCTCTCTCTCTCTCTACTTCTCGCTTTCCCTCTCTCCCTACCCCTCTCCCTCCCATCTCTCTCCCTCTCTCTCTACTTCTCGCTTTCCCTCTCTCCCTCTCAGCTCTCTCCCTCCCAGCTCTCTCCCTCCCAGCTCTCTCCTCTCTCTCTACTTCTCGCTCTACATCTCTCCCTACCTCTCTCCCTCCCATTTCTCTCCCTCTCTCCCTACCCCTCTCCCTCCCATCTCTCTCACTCTCTATCTCTCTCTGCACGTTCTCTGTCGCTATGTCGTTTGTGTCTCTCCTCATTCTCACTCTGTCCGTCTGTCTGTCGATATGTCTTTGTTCGTCCCTGTGTGTCTGTCTCTCTCCCCTTGCTTACCCGAGACAACCATGTATGCATCTCCGATGGTTTCCACTTTGTACACGTCGTACTTGTCGATGCGACTGTCGAAGTTGGTGTAGACGTTGTTCAGCATCTCCACCACTTGCAGGGGGCTGCTCTCCGAACAGATCCGTGTGAATGCGACTATGTCCGAGAAGAGGATGGTGGCCTCGGCAAAGTTTTCTGCCTTGACGTTCTGGTTGTGCTTCAGGTTGACCACCACGGACTTGGGGAGCATCTGGTAGAGGAGCGTGTCCGTCCGCTTGCGTTCCTTGTTCAGAGCTCGCGTCTGATCGGCCAGTGTCCGGGCAGTCACTTGCATGTTGGCCGTCAGAGATTCGACGGCCTTCCGAAGAGCAACCACGAAACAGACACCAGTTAAGGGTACAGCAAACCAAGATGGCCCCGCGAAGCCAATTATCTCAAAATATATACCCACAACTTTTCAATGACACACCTTTTGAGGCTGATGATACTGTGAGTTACCGGCTCTTTTCAGAGCCACACTCCCGTCTCAAAAGAGATGTATTGCATGATAACACCGCAAACCTTCCACTTGGTACTTCCACTGTACAAACCTTCAAATATCATCTGATGATATTTGTAGAGTAAATTATGCTTCAGACAAACTGGTAGTTCGATGTTTCAGGTTTGTGTTGAAGTCGGAAGATGCGGGCCTAGACAAAGGTGATCACAGAACTACAGTAGCCAGGTTTACAGCAATTGGCTCTTTGCATCTGAAATGAAATCGGGGGTGTGATCCCTGGATCTTTAGAATATAACATGCTTAGTTACTGGCCACTTTACCTTGATAATGATGACACACATGATGACCACAATGACCATGATACAAATGCTGACGGCTAAATCTGCGTTGTCCGTAGTTACTGCACTGTTCAGTTTGGTCAGAATGACCTGTCGAAAAAAGAATGAAACCCCACAAGTGCTATGAAGAGTCGCCATTATAATTATGGTCTTTACATTGTGTGGCTATGGATGAAAATAACACACAAGTCTATTGGAATTGGATGCAGCCGCTAAACTAAAGGATCCTATAGACTCATGTGAAATGTGAAGCCATTTTGAATTCAAGCGACATCCCCCGTAAGTAGGAGGCCAGATGGTTCCGGAACGCCAATGCAATTTAATAGATGAAGCCCGCGCGTTTTCAGCGAGCTCCATATAAAGCCAAGCGTATACTCCGACCGGAAGTTGACGCTACTTGCAGAGACTCACCTCGGCCATTCGTCTCTGGATGTCCTTTAGCGTGTCGATGTAAATGGTCATGTTGTCGAACCACCACGTCCCTTCCTGCCAAGATGGCTCCCGTGACGCGTTATTGAAGGAGATCTCCTGCCGCATGGAGTTGATGATTTCTTCGTAGTCGTACTCGAATTGCTGCACCTTCCCGTTCAGAATCTCGTGCACCAGAGCCGAGTACTTCTGAGACGCCCAGATGTTACTTTTCCCGACCTTTGGGAATCGAAAAATAGAAAAAAATGTGGCGGGAAAAAACCACTCAACTTTGATCACAACTAATACGTCTGCTTTTGAGAAAAGTCCTGCAAGGATCCAAACACCACACTGTATCGGCATTTGGTCATTTAAGTTTAATAGTACGGAGTATGCAACATGTTTTGTTTTTGGTAGCCTATGGCCTCAGGTAAGACGAAAATGTTGCGATTTTTTGCAGCCTTTGCAGCATTCAGAATTGCGACGTCAGGCCCTCTACGTACATTGAGTTTTGCGGTTTGGTCATTGATGTTAGTGGGTAGTTGCCGATATTCTTGTAGCCTGAATTTGCAGTATCTTTGCTTGGTTGATTGAGTTTGGCAGACTGTGACGGTGGTTGGTAAAGGTAGACGAACCTGCATCTTTTCCATGTACCAGCGGTAATCGTTGGACTTATCAAAGCCACCCTGGGTGTAGAAGACCGCCCCCAGCGTCCGTTCGATGCCAGTCTGTTCCATGCCGACGATGAGAAGCTGATAGGCCACCAGCGTTTCCCATAAGCCTTGACCGCCAGACTTGCCTACGCTCTGGTACAACCAGTCGATGAATAGCTGGATGGCGTCCGTGTAGAAGTGAATGACCTGACGCGAAGAGACGAATTGAGCGTGGAAGAGATCGTCAGTGGTTGACTCGTGCCATTCAATGCGAGGAGTTTGGATTGCTTGGGCTTACTTGATGGAGAAAGAGGGAGAGGGAGAGGAGGAGGAGGGGGAGGAGGAGGAGGAGGAGTAGGAGTAGGAGTAGGAGTAGGAGTAGGAGTAGGAGGAGGAGTAGGAGGAGGAGTAGGAGAAGGAGTAGGAGAAGGAGGAGGAGATGGAGGAGGAGGAGGAGGAGGAGAAGGAGCAAGAGCAAGAGCAAGAGGAGGAAGAGAGTAGGAAGAGAAGGAAGAAAGAGGGGAAATAGGAGGAAGAGGAGGAGGGGAGGAGGAGGAGGAGGGGGAGGGGGAGGAGGAGGAGGAGGAGGAGGAGGAGAAGGAGGAGGAGGGGGAGGAGGAGAATGAGGAGAATGAGCAAGAGCAAGAGCAAGAGGAGGAAGAGAGAAGGAAGAGAAGGAAGAAAGAGGGGAAATAGGAGGAAGAGGAAGAGGGGAGGAGGAGGGGGAGGGGGAGGGGGAGGAGGAGGAGGGGGAGGAGGAGGAGGAGGAGGAGGAGGAGAAGGAGCAAGAGCAAGAGGTGGAAGAGAGGAGGAAGAGAAGGAAGAAAGAGGGGAAATAGGAGGAAGAGGAGGGGAGGAGGAGGAGGAGGAGGAGGAGGAGGAGGAGGAGGAGGAGGAGGAAGAAGAGCAGGAGGAGGAGGAGAAGGGGGAGGGGGAGGAGGAGGAGGAGGAGAAGGAGGAGGAGGAGGAGGAGGAGGAGGAGGAGAATGGGGAGGGGGAGGAGGAGGAGGAGGAGGAGGAGGAGGAGGAGGAGGAGGAGGAGGAGGAGGAGGAGGAGGAGGAGGAAGAAGAGCAGGAGGAGGAGGAGAAGGGGGAGGGGGAGGAGGAGGAGGAGGAGAAGGAGGAGGAGGAGGAGGAGGAGGAGAAGGGGGAGGGGGAGGAGGAGGAGGAGGAGGAGGAGGAGGAGGAGGAAGAGGAAGAAGAGCAGGAGGAGGAGGAGAAGGGGGAGTAGTAGGAGTTGATGCAGTAGTATATGGATACATGTACGTCCCTACCTCATAAATAGTTGTGTTATGGATGTCCAAAGTCAGTCGATACTCAAACAAGAAGGACATAAAGGCTTCTTTGTCTGGGAACTTCTGGTAGGCGTCCGTACCAGCGACCGGCCAGTCGTCTAGGTTCTCCAAGACCTCGTCGGTGATGGGGTACGTGTTGATGAGGAAGATCTTGCGCTGGGGACCAGTGGTCTTCTGCTGCATCAACGAGCTAATGTACAGGGCTGTCATGTCTCTCTCCAGTTGTAGGCTGTGAACCAGCGTACCGACCTTAGAACGAACAAAGCAAGACCAATTGGTGAATTCCACCTATTGGCGAACTTCTCTCCAGTCTAAATTATCATAAGAACACGAGACAAAGGCAAAGAAAGAGGAGATACAGAGACAGAGGCAGAGGAAGATGAAGAGGAGGAAGAGGAGGGAGATGAGAAAGAGGAGGACGAGGAGGAAGAGGAAGGGTAGGAAGAGGAGGAAGAGGAGGAAGATGAGGAAGAGGAGGAAGAGGAGGAAGATGAGGAAGAGAAGAAAGAGGAGGAAGATGAGGAAGAGGAGGAAGAGGAGAAAGAGGAGGAAGAGGAGGAAGAGGAGGAAGAGGAAGACGGAGAGGGATAATGAACTATCCTCCACCTTGGGGACCCACCTGTCGGCTAAAACGAACGTTCCGTCTAATCTCGATAGCATCGATGCTCTTGGTCAGTGTGGCGATCAGATCGGATATAGCCAGAGCCGTCAGCACCACGATGGGCATGAGAGTCAGGGTCAGCATCTTGATCATCTGCTTGCGCTTGCCTACTGCCGTGACGGGGATGGCCGAGCAGAGGGAAGACTTGGTCTCCTGGATGGCCTCTCTGATGGACTCGTCCACCTGGCTCATGGAGCCCAGACTGGAGGTCACGCTGTTGGATCGCACATCCCCTACCGTCCCTCTCTCCAACGCCATGTCGAGAGAGAATATCCGGCCTGCTGTTTGAGAGGACGGAGATTCATCCGATTCATTTGTAATCTTGCAAACTACTGTACTCACTGACTTCAACGACCCAAATATCAAAAACTAGGAGGGCCTGAGGTTTTTATCCAAGCAGGACCCTTCTCAGGAGACGATGAAGCGGATGAAAAGAACGAAGAAGACGTAAAGGAAGATGGCGGTGATGACGATGGTGACGATGATGACGATGATGACGATGATGACGATGATGACGATGATGACGATGATGACGATGATGACGATGATGACGATGATGACAATGATGACGATGATGACGATGATGACGATGATGACGATGATGACGATGATGACGATGATGGGGATGATAACGATTATGATGATGGTGACGATGATGTGGAAGAGGAGGAGGGGGAGGAAGAGGAGGAGGAGGAGGAGGAAGAGGAGGAGGAGGAGGAGGAGGAAGAGCATGACGATGATGATTATTGAATTATAAATTGAAATTACTAACAGTAAAAAAATACAGACAAAGAAAACTACCACTCCAACAATATCGACAAATCTTGTTTACCCAGCAACATTTTCAAACACCACCTCTCATTCATGAATATTCAATAGATCCGCCTTACGTAGGTTCCTTATCATTTGCGTCTCCATGGCAACGGAAGACCTTCCTCCTATTTTTATCATTTTGTGCTCATTAGTTCGGAGGTCTCATCCTGAAAGGTTTCAGGATGATTTCAGAGATTTCTCATCAAACATCCTTAGTCCCGAGTCTTTTTGCAAGTCACGCGCATCGTCAGTCCCTGCCTCCCCTTGCCGGCAAATCAACAGCGTGAGATGTTTGCCCCAAAATCACTCCGGGAAAAGAACAGCGCACTGCGTTTTTCTTGTATAGCCACCCCATGAAGAGAACTGCTTTGCCCATTGCAAAAACAAGACTTCTGCCTGTAAAGAAATCTTTACAATTATTTACAGCGAGAGCATTCAAAAGCACCCATATAAACATTCTGATTGGAAAGCTGTTTTTTTTTCAAAATCTTAACAGTTATTTACTGTTATTTTTTATACAGAATTGAGTTGGTCAGCTATAACAATAGATTAGAATATGATGACAATGACAGCAGTGATACCTGAGATGACACCGACAACCATGCCAACAAAAAGGTGAAGAAGCACTTAACAATGTAAGAAAAATTGTTTTCCTCTCCTATCAAATTTTATGCTAAAAACAGTCATACAACACGGAAACACTGTTTAAAATAGACCAAAATACATATTCCTCTACCAGCTTTCCTCCTTTGATCCCTTCCCTACTTCTTGCCCTTCCCTTTGATCTCACCCTGGGCCTGGTCTGTCTACCAGCTTTCCTCCGTTGATCCCTTCCCTACTGCTTGCCCTTCCCTTTGATCTCACCCTGGTCTGTGTACCAGCTTTCCTTCGTTGATCCCTTTCCTACTGCTTGCCCTTCCCTTTGATCTCACCCTGGTCTGTCTACCAGCTTTCCTCCTTTGATCCCTTCCCTACTGCTTGCCCTTCCCTTTGATCTCACCCTGGTCTGTCTACCAGCTTTCCTCCTTGGATCCCTTCCCTACTGCTTGCCCTTCCCTTTGATCTCACCCTGGTCTGTCTACCAGCTTTCCTCCTTTGATCCCTTCCCTACTGCTTGCCCTTCCCTTTGATCTCACCCTGGTCTGTCTACCAGCTTTCCTCCTTTGATCCCTTCCCTACTGCTTGCCCTTCCCTTTGATCTCACCCTGGTCTGTCAACCAGCTTTTCTCCTTTGATCCCTTCCCTACTGTAACGCAATTAGATAAATGCAATCATTAGTGACAAGAATCTTCACATTTTTCTCATCAATTTAGAAATAATCTGCCTTCGAGAATTTTCCCGCTTGGACAGAAATGTCAGACCCTGCATGTTTCCAACTATCAACAAAATGCACGTCGGGCTAGGAGCAATGGATGGAGTTGGTAAGCAAGGCTTGAACAGTTGACAACTTACCGATAGATGAAGTGTGGGTGTGTTGCTCGATAGTAGATGGCAAAATGAACAACCGATCCCGCTGCTTGTGCTTTTCAATCGTAAACTGGGATCTTTCCTCCTAATGAGGGTTAGACTAAGCTTTCTCTGGTCCTCGTTACTGGAGTTGAAAGGATTCATTGAAACCCTTCGTTTCTTTGGACGGACCCACCGTGAGTTTTGTTTTCCCCTTTTCCCCTTAAATTAATTTTATGCTGTAGTTCCAACGCACCACAGACTCTTCCAATTTTTCTGCAGATGGCGGGGTTCCAGTCCAATCGATGTGTGTTCGGTCAGTCTTTGACAATCCTTTCTGCGTGTGTGTGGTCATCGTCGGTCGCTGTGAACCACAAAACAAGATTATGACTCTGACATTGCCGTTGGCGAAATTTGGAAAAAAGGAAAGATCGGTAAACATCGAGCCGGGCAGAGATCGGGTGGACTTCTCAATCTCAGGAGAAATTCTCATTAACATAAAAACTTGAAAAGGCTTGCAAATACGCTCTCAGAACGAGTGTTAAAGGCATGCAGTTTGATTGTTACTGTTAGCAACATTACAAAACAGCTGTAGCATAGATTTTGGTGATATTTTGTTTCATTGTAAAGACCCTTTAAGTACGTGCAGAATTTCTATGGAAACAGCTTCGCACACGGCGAATGCATATTCACAAAGCCGGCAGCATTATTTGCCTACCCGTCAAAGGTCATCACCAAAATAGCTCTGACCCAAATCAAGCGTTCACCCCTCATTTGCATATCACCACCACCAATCTCTCTCACCACCCTTTCTGCCGCCCAAACAAACAGTAGACCGAAGGGGGTAGGGGCAAGATCTGTGGTGATAATGGGCTGCAAATAGACGCGTTGCCTTTGTCGAAGCGCCCAAGCGTGCCCTAACATCATAACTTGAATACAAAATATCCTTCTACACGTTGGGCTCGCGCTACCTGTACGGCTAGTCTATCGCGTTAGTCAGTGGTTCGTGAACTTGAATGGGGAAGTTCACGAACTCCCTTATACAATCAGAAGCTGGCATATCACAAAAGCCAGAGAAGAGGAAGTAGAGTTACCTGTGGGATCGTGGTTTACACCAGCAGACGGACGACGGAGAAATACCACGACAGGATATATAAGTTCATGTGATCTTGCTTTTATTTGCCCACAAAAAGACGAAGGGCACTGGACATGTAGGGCAGTTAGTTACACCAGCACGTGGAAAATACCAAGTGGTAAGTTTGGAATTCTATAAATCTCTTCTTTTTTGTCATCTCCACAAAGGGTTGTCTATAAGTACGGAAGTATATTGGTTTCTGTTTAGAATTCGTAGTACAGATATCATAGTGCAATATTATCTAAGTATTTCAATGATGTGCCAAACGGCGACGTGCTGACGAATGTGACCAAAGAGCGAATCTAAATAAATCATGGACTTTTCTCAAAAGCAGATCGAAGAGAATATTTACAAGTATGGAAAGTGACGGAAGTGAATGTTGAGCACACTACTACCACAGCACCCCTCTCTCTCCCTCTCTCTCCCTCATCTCTCTCTCTCTCCCCCCCCCCTCCTCTTCCTCTCCCTCTCCCTCCCCCCTCCCTCCCTCTCTCTTCCCTCTCTCTTTCTCTCTGTCTCTCTCCATCTCTCTTGACAGCGTCATTCCATACTCATACGTCATGGCCTTTTTTTCAGAAACCAAGTACTAGCATCTTAATTACCTTGGTCCCCTTAGATAAGAATCCTTGAAATGGCCATCATCGTCGTAAAGGGGCTGTCAAGCTTGCTCTCTCGAGAAACAACCAGGACGATCTTAATGAAGCAAATTTGTTTGCAAACATGTAGTGTGTCTGACCTTTCGATCTTAGCAGGACCTGTCTACAATGACAAGGGCCAGGAAAAACATATAGAAAAGTGCAAATTTCCCTCCTGGCTAAATAATAAAAAACACCTTTTCTAATTTGTCCCCCAAAACAATGATAATAAATAAATTAGAGTGATATACACAAATGTTGCAATCTGCTTACTGACTAAAATTACCCAAATGCAAATCTCAAAATTTAGTGGGCCTGACGTTTCGATCCTAGCAGGACCTTTCTCAAAGGCAGAGAAAGGTCCTGCTAATAAATAACTGAGTAAAACGTGAAAACAACATTTTTATAATTTAACACAAATCTTTCTTCACAATTATCTGTCGGTTTTTAAACCCTGTCAATATCTTCCCTTGATTTTCCACCCAACGCATAAATAAACCAAATATTGACCACCATTCGCACAGCGTGTAATTATACCACACAACGCAAAATTTCTTGTCGAATTTCTTTTACGAATTCCTTCAGCTTACGCCTACTTATTTTGCGCGACAGTCCATGAAAAGATTCGTGTATATGCAAAACCCTCGACTAGTTCTATTACAAATAGAATGAAGAGACTGTTAGCCTGTGGCCTTCAGCAATGGCCAGAGTTATTTTTAGACCAGCTAACCCGAGTGAGTATGTAGACTGGCTTATTGTAATCGCATACAATAATGTCATTCAGATTATTTTTTAGGGTGGGTGCAGTAACGCGCATAGTTTCACGAACGCAGCCTGTTAATCTTGTCAGCAAACAGTGTGCCGTTTAATATCCCAATTATCGTTTTGTAACGAGCCAACGCCCTCGACGAAACTAGACCCTCCCCCACACACCAAATACATGTAAAATAATTTGATGTTATGATTCAAGCTGTTTGGTTCATGCATGTATGAGTGCGAAACCAGACCTATACGGAGACCAGTCTATTGTGGTTTTGACATTGTCGTGCCTTTAAAATGGACCGAGGTTTCGTGCCAAATTTTGTTGACCTCTTCTTTTTTCTTATTTTGAAAGCACCAGTTCTTCAAAATTTGTGAATTTTGAACCAAAATCGACCCCAGAAATCCCTGCATGTTCGGTAACCGTTCCTGTGTGTTTATATTCCACGCTATATTTTACCCTGCTATAAGTCTAAGTGGAAGGTTTGCAGTGACACCATTATCACTTCTCTTTCAAGAAGGAGTGCGGACCTGAAAAGAGCCGGTAACTCAACGTTTCGGGCAGTTTGTACTCTGCCCGTTGTCATGGAGACACCTGTCACGCATTTGAGACAGATCTTGTTATGATTCACACTGCAAGTCATGTAACCCTTTGAACACAGCATCCAACAAGTTCTGTTGGAATATTTGTAATATGAAAAATTGTTGCAAACTGCTTGCTGATTAAAATGACCAAAATGCAAATCTCACTTACATGTGGCCTGACGTTTCGGTCCTAGCAGGACCCTTTTCTCAAAAGCAAATTGATTTAGAGGTATGTGTGTTCAAAAGTCTGTGTTTTGTTTCTTTTCTCCACCCAGCAGGTTCCTCATCCAGATCCTGTCAGAATGTAAAGGCAGAGAGATACTCCACAAACGTTGGACAGTATGACACGAGCGACCTTTTCGACAGAATGCGAGGCGATTCCGGTCAGAAAGAGTAGTTGAATTTCCTCCATTTTCACGCGGATTTTGGAACAAATTCATGTCGTGCTGGAGACGCGTCGACGTTAGGACTTCGAGCGAACCCGTTCTGGGGTGAAACTGTAGGATGGCGGACAAAGGTTTGGCCAAGGAAAAACAGCGAAGCAAGCAAATCGACAATTACCTGAAAGATGAGAAGAAAAAGTACAAGAAATACATCAAGAACACCATGACGTTACTCCTGGTCGGTGAGTGCTTCCAACAATCTTGAATTCTGGACGGAATACCTCATTATGGAAGCTCGTTACAAACTGCTTGCTAACTTATAAATATGATCATCACGATACAAATCTCAGGGCCTTCTGTTTCGATTTAAGCAGGACCTTTCTCAAAGATTTCGTGGCTAAATTAAAGGGTCTTTGCAATAAATATCACAGTCAAGCTCATTTTCTGCTGTCATCTAGGGATCTGAAGTGTATACGGCCTATACAAACATATTGGCAAGCTTATTTTTCTTAGTGGAGAAAACCAGAAATGTTAAGAAACACAACCAATGGTGTTTCTGTTGCATGATCCTGTGATGACATCACAAATTTTCTCATGAATTTAAACTGAAAACTTGCAAATACACCTCAAGAACGAGTTTGATTGTTAGAAACATTGCAAAACACTTCTGGAGCATGGATTTAGGTGATCAAAGGTTTATTGCACAGACCCTTTGAACTCACTTTTTATATTTGATGGTTTGGCTTGTACCCACCGGTATTGTCACCAGTAAATATATGGAACAACGTTAGTCATGTTATTGCAGGGTATGTATAATTCATTGAAGTGCAATATGATTAGACGAGATTCTATTTAACTAGTTGCAATGGCACCATGTATAGACTACAAGATTCGACGTTTCGAAAACGTATGCCCTGTCCGTCGTCAGGAGACATTAGATTACATTGTTTAACATTTAGGTTCAAACAATGTGACTAATCTTTGAAGTACATTATTTCAAAGAATAGGAATTAATTCCAGATAAATCAGCAATCCAGGCTACAAAGTATAGCACGAGTTATTTGTACATCAACTTGTCCAGACCAAGATAAACATGGATTTTCTGGAACTGTACTGCTGTTCATAAAGTTTGAATAATCTTGTTGTCATAATGCATCCCACTGTTTATCAGTATTTCGAAAGGACTGATCGACAAAGTTTTGAGAAGATTTTGCACTTATTCTATCAAGATCAAATCACATGGGCTCAAAGAGTACATGTAGGCCTAGTATAGGTGGAGGGAGTGGAGAGGAATCATACAACCTTTGAGATGTGATGGCTTACTGTTTAGAGGTGAACCACTAACTTGTTTAGCGTATAAAACACTATATACATGTACCAGTGTATATTCATTAGATTAAGGATTTCCACAAGTTGCCGTGTATATATATAAGTCTTATCAATCGAGCCTCGGAAAGTAAACATACTTTATCAAAGCTTGTTCAACTATAAATAGAAGTGATGTAAAAACTTCGCATAGCAGGGGGTCAAAGCGTCACACAGAGCACGTACCGGTACTGTAGTCTCATCGTTTGCTGAAAGACATCCATATTTTTTGGTGCAAAGAGCATCCGGCATTCTCCTTTCAACCCGCGGTAAAGTTCGGCTACCGCCCACCCCCCCCCCCCAAAAAAAAAAGTAATGTAGAGGTAGAGGAATATGTATTTGGTCTATTTTAAACAGTGTTTCAGTGTTGTATGACTGTTTTTAGCATAAAATTTGATAGGAGAGGAAAACAATTTTACTTACATTGTTAAGTGCTTCTTTACCTTTTTGTTGGCATGGTTGTCTCAGGTATCTCAGGTATCACTGTCATTGTCATCATTCTAATCTATTGTTATAGCTGACCAACTCAATTCTGTACAAAATAACAGTAATGTAAGTGGTATAAGCCGCATCTGTACTTCAAATTTGGAAGTACAATGTTCTCCTTATAAACCAGTCCTAAAATAATACAGATGTTGGGAATTGTTTACGGATTAGATTAAGATTCGACAAAAGTAAATCTGAACATAGGACCTCTGGATCAGGGGCTTGCTGTATACATTGAGTCTCAGTATCGAATACGGTACTGGTCAAGTCAATAAACGATTTATGAAAATATCAAAAGGAATTCGACTGGACCAGGATTTGAACTTACGACCCAGGTTTAACGGACCAGTAAGGCTCTACCACCTGAGCTATCTAGCCCTCAAAGATGGATCTTCGTAA
Organism: Luidia sarsii; assembly: GCA_949987565.1. Classification (NCBI taxonomy): domain Eukaryota; kingdom Metazoa; phylum Echinodermata; class Asteroidea; order Paxillosida; family Luidiidae; genus Luidia; species Luidia sarsii. The sequence goes on from OX465115.1 coordinate 6,284,279, forward strand.
ATAGTCAACTATTTTTTGCAGGGGTGGCAACGCCAGTCAAAAGCATTTAACACAATTTTCAAAAGGTTTATTTTTACAATTTGTTTGCATTTTATCTGTATTTGTTTTTCTTGCTATCATTTTAGGTGCCGGTGAATCTGGAAAGAGCACCATTGTAAAACAAATGAAAATACTTCACCAAGGCGGTTACAATGACGAGTAAGTGTTTGTTACGATACGTGAATGATTAATTTGTAATCAAATGAAGGATTCTTTAAAATTCATCAAATGAAAACATTTTTTGGTTCGTTTACAGGGAGAGATTGGAGTTTGTTCCCATCATACGAGGAAACCTACGCGATGCCATTCTTGTAAGAAAACCACTCTTCTTTTGGTCTTTAAGACATGCACGTTACGATAGACGGTAACTGTCAGCTAGAGACTTCTACAGACTTGTATTGGGTGTATATACGGGCTGATACAAATCTCTCAAAGGGACAACTAATTGTTTTGATATGTACTGTGCCAATATGCTACAATAATATGCAAACATAATATTGCAAACTGCTTACTGACTAAAATAACCAAAACGCGAATTTTCAAGATTAAGTTGGCCTGACGTTTCGATCCTTGCAGACTTTGAGAAAGGTCCTGCTAGGTTCAAAAGTCAGGCCATCTATCTTTTCAGATTCATGTATTGCAGGTCATTTCAGTCAGTGAGCAGTTTGCAACAGTTTTTGTATTAACTTCATGACTACAAATCTGGACAGCAGTGACAGCGACAAAAGTGTCAGAAGTAACACCGATAAAGGTGACAGTCATGGGTATAGTGGAACACAAGGACATGACAAGAAACGGCAATGACAGCCACATCAATGACATGAAGATGACTTTAAGTGACAGTGGTTCCCGCGGCGACAGCCTAGGGACACGGTTGCAGCGACCAGGACACCAAAAACAATGACATCTTGTCGTATCTCCTCCACCAGACCATCACGGGCAGCATGCAGACCATACAGCCTGCCATTGAGCTCAGTGATCCTTCCCTTAGGCCTTGCCTGGACTACATGCAAGATGTCGCCTCGCTCCCAGATTTCTCCTATTCTCAGGTCGGTGGTACACAAACACACTGATTTGTATTGAAGGCGCATTACAACATTGGGAAGATCGGAAAACACCGATGCCTACAGATTTCCTTCTAATTTACACAGTTTATAGATGGTCATGATAGAATCCTCATGTTGAAATCTTACGGTCTGGGATGCAGTACCCCCCGAGAAATCTTCACTCAAACATCGACAAACAGTTTATTACTCGCTACTAATAAACTGTTTCTTACACTACAGAATGGTGCGAAAACCATGACGTTTTTTCTGCCTTTTCTATTTTTCTCAGATTACCATTTGAGCTAAAACCTTCGCAGTATTGCTTTTTGGGAATGTTTAATGGTTTTACACACAAACTGTGGCAATCTTTTGACCTTTACCAAATGTTGTATAACTCGGTGTTGTGCGCAAGTTCTGGGTTTTCAGTTTCACCGTGACGAGGGCAGGATACTTAATAATTATACACACAAGCCCAATAACTGCAACTCGGCTATGGCTTACGACTTCCATAGACTCCTTTGTTATATCAAGCTATAGTCGCTGAATTCAGACGGGGCTTTCTCTCAGATCCGATCCATTAATGTATGCATAGTGACGTCATGACTCGAGTTTTTCCCCTAACAAAATGCAGTTCACCATTTTAAGAGAACCATTTTACTTTTCCATAGGATTTCTACGACAAAGCCAAGATGCTTTGGGAAGATAATGGCGTCACTGACTGCTACGGACGGGCGAACGAATATCAATTAATCGACAGTGCGGAATAGTAAGCATAACTTCCGGTTCCACTCCATATTCGATATCAGACTATCCAGATTCGATATCACTCCACTTCCGCTGTCTTCTAACTAGTTACTTATTCGGTTGTCGGCATTGATGACTGAGTCATGTAAACACGTTGTAGACTTACGGTAAAACAAAATGTTGCAAACTGCTTTTATACTGACTTAAATGAATATCAGCAATGTGTTTGTAATCATAATCAATCTAATTGTTTTATGTTTCCTTTACAGCTTTTTGGACCGAATTGACGAGATAAGGGAAGATGAATATCTACCCACAGATCAGGTAATTCCAAGAATTGTCTCACTTTTAGCATCAGAAAGCGTGAGGAGGCACCTTCTTCATTAATGACTCATTTGTAAAAATTGATATCCTTTGGTCACTTAATGAGAAGGGGAAGGAAAAAAAGTGACTTGGCTATCCATCCTGAAAGACTGGAGAAAAGAAAGAGGACTAAAGCATCGGGAGGTGGAGAGAGAATTTGAGAGGAAGAGAGAGAGAGAGAAGGAGGGAGAGAGAAAGGGAGAAAGAAAGGAAGAGAGAGGGAAGGAGAGAGTGAGATCGATAGATAGAGAAATTACATCGAGAGGAAGAGGGGATAGAGAGGGTCCAGGGAGATGAGTTTTTGAGGCATAATTTTACCCAGTACATGTATAAGAAACCCTTATTTCAATTGACCATTCTCTTTTACTCAGGATATTCTGCGGTCACGTAAGATAACGAGGGGAGTGCTACAAACCCATTTTGAGGTGAACAACGTCAATTTTCAGTAAGTCGGATTTCAATCCCCCTTCAAATTATCAAGCATCGACAGGTTTGTCAAACCAAAAAGCTATACCCTCGTGCTTCACAAATCTACAATCTTTAATTGCAACGATACAGGCCTATTATTGTTTCATGTAAGATTACTATAATAATGCTTACTTGATAATACTTCATAACTCCAAGATGAAATTTTATGTGCGACTGGGTTTTGTTGCCTTTTGGTGCATTATTTCAGCAGTTACAAAGTTAATATCGAAAGTTAGAGGGCCTGATGACGTTTCGATCCTAGCAGGACCTTTCTCGAAGTGAGATGGTCGTTATAGAATTGTTAATAACTTCATAGCAATGCGTTGATCTAAGGCAGCGTTGTAGTTGAACACATTACTCACTGCCATTGGACTTTGTACATAATTATGCAGACACTGAATAGTTGGAGAGGAATGTCAAATATGGCTGAATGTGTTTGCATAAAACATTAACTGCAATTACGCACGTTCTATGGGCCTTCAAATTACACACGAGTCTATGGAAGCCTCTAGTTTAGCGGCTGCAGCCAATTCCCATAAACTTGTGTGTTAGGCCGCGTCTGAATTCATTGGCTACGGCTTCAAATTGCACACGGGTCTATGGAAGCTTCTAGTCTAGTGGCTGCAGCCAATTCCCATAGACTTGTGTGTTAGGCCGTGTCTGAATTCATTGGCTACCGGTACGGCTTCAAATTGCACACGGGTCTACGTCTATGGAAGCCTCTAGTCTAGCGGCTGCAGCCAATTCCCATAGACTTGTGTGTTAGGCCGTGTCTGAATTCATGGGTTACGGCTTAAAGTTACACACGAGTCTATGGAAGCCTCTAGTTTAGCGGCTGCGGCCAATTCTGTTTGTTTGTATAAGAAACTCATTTTGTATTACTTTGGACATTAATTTCGGAAAGACCCATTTTTTTCATCAGCATGTTGGATGTTGGCGGTCAGAGAGACGAAAGGAAGAAGTGGATTCAATGTTTCCCAGGTGAGTTTTTGTCAGGATTTCTTAGCAAACATTTTGTTCTATTTCACTGATATTTTTCAATTTTATTGTTGACTGGTTGACTATTAGGGAAGGCCACCATCTAAGGGCTGGATACCTCAGATGGTAAGAGCGCCGGTACGCAAAACAAGAGGTCTCGGGTTCAAATGCCGGTCAAGGTAAAGTTTTCTTTGCCATCCCCCCCCCGAAAAAAAAAAAAAAATCAACGGTTACCAGTCATTTTTTCCATTATTTTTTTAATTTTGAAAAATGGCAAAGAAAAATTCGAGTCGACCGGCACTTAAACCCTAGACCTCATTTAGAGCGCTGGTCGTAAAACCAGAGGTCTCGGGTTCGACTCCCGGGGTCCACTAGGCTATAGGTCTGACAGTTTTCCTTCAATACTCAATTTTGTGTTCTTATTCCGATATTTTCTGGCCAGATTTGACTGCGTTGATCTTCGTCGTAGCCTGTAGCAGCTTCGACCTGGTACTTCGCGAAGACCAGAGTCAAAATCGATTCAAAGAATCGTTGCAGCTCTACGAAAGAATGTGGAAAAATAGGTGAGATTTCAACCCCCCCCCCCTTCCAAACAAAAGTTGAAAAAAGTGCATCCATTTTGTGCATATCCCCGATCCGTTGTAACCAGGTTTACACCATTAATACTTGTTTGCATCTGAATGAAATCTGGGGTGTGATCCCTGGATATACCGTATGGTTGAATTGCTTCTGACTGGCGCCCACACCCCGGCAAAGACTAGTTGACTATTTGGGAAGGCCACCATCTAAGGGCTGCATAGCTCAGATGACTAGCTTATAGATGTGATTTAAGATTTCAATCTATGATGGGAATTTCAAATCGTGTTTGTTTTATCCCTTTCTTTCTTGCAGATTTCTTCAGAGAACCTCTGTCATTCTCTTTCTCAACAAGCAGGATATTCTGGCATCGAAGATTTCCAAAACTCCCGCCATAATGTCGCGTTACTTCCCCGACTACGGTGATTTCGAACCGCCAGGTAAGTTGACGGCAAGATTTTAAAAAAGAAAAATCCAGAGCTAGAATCTGACGTCATATGCCTATAACTGTGCATGTGCCGGTCAAAGGCTCGCGTTGCCTGCACAGCGCACGCGCGTTTTCGGACCCGTGATTGGTGCACATGCGCAACGCGCGCGTTAACCACTGCACTGTTATTATGGGAAGAAAGTATGGAAGCTTTTCCCACACCTGGCATTGGCTCAAGTTCCGGCTTAATCTCCATATCTTCCATCCATTTTTAAAGTACAAGGCAAGAAAAGGAGAGGCCTGTGTCTCCATTTGCCAGAAGATATACCGTTTTAGAAACTACCCTCCCAAGTTTTAACTGTAACAGGGAACCCTAAGCTATGTTTTCTGCTTTTGGATAACGTTGATGCAGACGATGCCTAAACTGGGTTTTGAAAAAGAGCAACGTTTTATTATCGTTACGTGATTGTATTATTAACACGAATCTACTTGCAGTTTGGGAAAAAACTGGCTCTTCACAGACCCACGCTCCTTGTCGCAAGACTTAACCTTTCACGGTGTCGCCGCAACACTTTCAAAGTGTGATTTCACCATCCATGCAAGCCTCAACTAGTTTGATCTTTCTTTGTCGCCTAGAAACGATCGAACCACCGGAGAGTTGCTGCTGTTTTTCAACCAAGAGCAAAAGGGCGGAGCAGAGGAGACGAGAATCCAGTAAGTGAATGCTCAACCAGGAAGAATCTCCGTAAACAAATACCCATTATTGCTGTAAAAGGGATTCCTCATCTTGCGCAATGTACCTGATTACATCGGCAGCCATCTTTGTCGAGTTCCATGTGTGCTCTGTGGTAAACAAAGCCAATGTTACCGCATGGTGTGGGGGTCAAGGTACCCGACTCATTTTCGCTCAGAAAATAGCTGACCATTGACTCAAAAAGTGGCCTTATTCCTTTAGCTTTTATTCCCTTTCAGTGTATCCGTCGTTGTCTTTGAGTGAGAGTCGAGAGTTCTTCAAAGCCAAAAGTTTCCTGAAGGCCAAATTTCAGGTAACTAAGAACTCAATACGAAGAGAAGCTTATTCTTGCTGAAAAAAGAGTGTACCTATTCATTTGTAATTACTCTATTTTGTTACGTTCAGCCAAAAAAATCCTGAAAAATACATTAGTCCAGATCCCCTTTCCTGTGTTTCCTGGGGCTTATTGGTGATTTTTTCTTCTACCAATTGTGATTTTCACGCTTTTTATCAATTTGATCTTTGATTGTCACTAACTTTGGCCCGACAGCGAACCGGCTTTGACTTGAACAAGGAAAGACGTTATAGGAAATGCTGCTATCCACACTACACATGTGCAGTGGATCAAGAGAATATCAAGAGAGTGTTCCGGGATTGCGAGGACATGATTCAAAGGGAACATCTCAAGAAATACAATCTATTATGATCATTAGTTTGGATTATCCCATATCAAACATTAACTTACACCATCTGGCCGTCTGAGGGCGCTGTGTCACTTATTAGACACGCCTTTAAGTCGCGTTATTCACTGCATCAACTTCACATCTCATGCGCATCAAAACACTAAAAGCTAATTGAATGTATTATTTATTCAGGAGAGGGCCTATGAATATGCATCAGCTCTCCGCCATTTTGTTCTGAAGCGCTTTTCCACTGCATTTTGATGGAGGCTGAATTCAGAACCAATCATCTCCAATTAGTATGAGTACTAAGACACTGTAAAACGGCGATCACATTGTAATTATAAATGTAACAAGGGAAAGCACATATCTAATCAAAGAAGAGCCGATGCAAAGGAGGTCATATCTGAAGTGCGCCCTCATCGAGAGTTCAAAGAACTAAGATGGCGTCACTAAGATGGCGTCTCGGTGAATCGACACTCAGTTATTTTAACAGATTTGCTTTCTTTCATTTTGTGCAGGATTTAAGTGTCTGCGACACGTACGAGCACCGCTTCGTCAAACGTTGCTACTCCCATTTCACCATCGCTGTCAACTCCGAAAACATTCGCCTAGTCTTTGACTCGTGCAAAGACATGATCCAACGCCTTCATCTGGAGAAAGCCGGCATCATTCGCTAATTCCATACCGCAACATTGCAGGCTGGAAGTGGAGACTACGCGCCATTCCCATTCCGCATCTGTGTGCCCGTTGCTAAACCCGTCGTAGGCTCAGGCTCAGGCAATGTCTTCAACTTCCTCATTCCATCTTTTCTAAGTACAGGGAATGAAAACGGGAGGCCTTTGGCTTCGCTTTTGGGGAAGAGACTCCGTTTTGAAAACAGCACAGCTTCAGCGAAGAACCACAATCTGTGTGGGTTTTTTTTTGCAGCTTTTGGATAACAGAGACGAGGCTGGTGCATGCTGAAGCCTAAGCCGGGGTTTTGGTTAAAAGTCCCATCTTTGTCAGGTTCCCTGAATGCCCAGTGGTCAACATTATTAAACTTCAGCATCAATGTATAGTTACCAGACTAATTGGTAGCACAGCCTCGGTTTGTGATGCACTTTTGTTGACATGCGGTAAGAAAACTCGATGGCTGCCAAGGTCATTGACCTCCCGAGCATTCACCTTCACCTTCCACCAATGGCTGCATCATACTCCACTCGTCACGCGTCACGCGTCACGCCTGTGCAATGTGAACGCCAAGCGTCACGTGCCTATTATTCTAATGTCAACGCGCATTGCACGCGCGCGTTTTCCCCCACAATAAATGTATTCATCTGCTTTCTTCGAACGCCAAGCGTCACGTGACAGCAGCAATTTGATATATTAATTCAATCTTGTCCATTGTTCATTCATTTAGCGATCATGCGAAGTGTGAACTGACAATTGCTTGAAACATGCACACAAATTGTAAACAAAGTCATTTATTTGAATTGTTTAGTAACTCTAAAATATAATGCATTTATTTCCTATTTATTTACTGTCGAGTTAAGCTCACTTTAGTTCTGTTTCCATTTTGGTTTCTCATTTAAATAATTTGTTTCAATATTACTGCTCATTAGCGCATTTCGTATACATGTACACACACATGTACATGTACCACAAAGTTTAAGACAACAGATGTACTAGCTGATGGTACTTTACCAATAATAATTTTTCTTGCTTTGAGAAAGTTCTCTTGACATAACTGAAAGAGTGAAAATGCAAACAATGCTAGTGATACTATGCAATATTGTGTAATGTTTGTCTATACGATAAAGACATATTTTTGATAAATTGATCTTGAATTATTTCCGCTTTAAAGATTCATCGTTGAGGATGCTATTGTGAAATGTTTCTTTCAACATGAATAATTATTATCATTCGAGATAAACAAATTAATTATGAGTGTTGCTACTAAAAGCAAATATATTGTTTTAAAATGCAAATTATATTGCTAGAATTTAATGCTCTTACTGGAAAACAAAAGCATCTTTAAATTATAAACAAAAATATTATTCTATTGTTGCATTGTAGTAATGCTCAGTTCATTGTACAAGACTCTAAATGCTTTAAGAAAAATATTATATTCAGTACTACATAACTGCATAAACCAAAGAAATAGTTCTTGTAGTTGTTTTTTTAACCCCCTGGACTGATCTTTTGGGCGGGAAATTTAATTTAAAAGAAATATTGAGCGGCCGTGATGTTTCGATCCTAGCCGGTCCTTTCTCAAGGTATTCACACTTCCTTTGAGAATGGTCTTGCTGGACAAAACCTCAGGCCCATGATATTGTTAATTTTGAGAATTGCATTTTGTTCATATAAAACAGCAATTCTATCTTTTACTATTCAGAAAATGAATAAAGACTTGCATGCCTTACTTGCATGTCATTGCATTTTGTCAAATATCGCCCTCTATAGTTTGCATTTAATGTTGTTGGACTAGGCTGGTTCCCGTCACCTACATGGTCTCCAGACGTCTCACGTCCTCCGAAATTTTAGGAGTGAGACGTCTGGAGACCAGGTAGAGGACGGGAACCAGCCTATTGTTGGACATGCCCATATCTCCATAACTCTATGGACGTGCCCATGTACTGTACCTGTTGTGCATGGACATAATGTACTACATGTACATGTACATGTACATGTACATGTACATGTATACTGTACACACATAATTATACATGCGCATGCATATGTATTTTACATGCACATGCACATGTAAATAAATGTACGTGGTTACATGTAGATTACATGCAAATCCCACGTGGGTTACACATATTTCACGATGCGTAGTGTGCATGTACATGTAAATGTACTGTACGCTGCACATGCGCAATGTAGATCAACCACCCTTGCATCTCATGCGTTCCTGGTAGTGGAAAGAGACCATTATAGTTATATAACTCTATGAAAGAGACCTTCCTTACACGAGGTAAACCTGAAGAAATAATTATGTCTTTTGGCCGTTTCAAATCTGTACTTTGTGGAATACAGCAACACCACACTTTGGCATGACTAACTGAAAGTGAAATATTCTAAGCCATGCACTTGTCTTGTCTTTCAGGAAAGTAGAACTAGAAGGGAGCTGGAAGAAAGACTGACAATTTCTGACCCCTTTTGCCATTTCCCCAAACACAGCCTCGATCACGATCTCGGCAGATTAATACATTATGCAATTGTATCATTGTGTAATTGATTACACAACAGGCAAGGAGGCCATTATAATATTATAATAGTGGATTATTTCAATCCATCTTTATCAACAAATTTAATCGGCTTAAAGGAAAAAGTACCTATAATTAGAACAAGATTAAAACCATGGACCTAATACAATGATGTAGGTCGCCCCATGTTTGGGGCGAGTTGGTTGAGCTTGGACAGAGAAAAGGTATTGGTCGTGTCCCCTGTTCAAATTGTCCCTGTCAATGATTTATCGTACGATTAGTCAGGTACCAATACTTCATATACTTGAGCAGACGACACATACTGATATCCGCGGTTTGGGAATGTGCAAACTAACTCAACTGGTAAGATATATCTCGAAGTTTGTCATATTTTTGCACAGAAATTTCAGTAGAAACTAAGATTAACGTCTCTATTTTAAAGAATATTATCAGTATGTTTGCTGTCATGGTTATTTTTGTAGGATTTAGATGAAAAAAAACCCACATTCCCAGGACGGGGGGGGGGGGGCGTGTACCCCCAGAACTGTGGGGTTCTACGTCGTCCGCTGCTCTCCCGACCGGAACCCCACAGATAACTAGGCTTTTTTCCCATAGGCTTCTGTGTAACGTTCACAAGTGCTGTGGCATAGGGATCAGCAGGTTCAGCATAACTCATAAAATACTGCTTCATTTGGCCCAAGATTTCTAGCAAATGTGGTTTACATACCACGCACCTGTGTGCAACTGTCCATGTGGCGAAAATGTGTCGATTTCAAAAAAAAAATGGGCGAAAACCTCCCGGTTCGGTTGCAAGACCCAAACGGCAGCGCCGCAACTGGCAGTCTGGTCCCCTGTACGTCTTCGCAGCAAGGCGCCATACCGTACCACAGGGACCAGACTGCCTATGGGAGCCTATGGGAAAAAAGCCTAGTTATCTGTGGGGTTCCGGTCGGGAGAGCAGCGGACGACGTAGAACCCCACAGTTCTGGGGGTAGGGGGCGTGGACAATTCAAATTCAGTTGACCCAAATCCAATGATCAAATTTTATGATTTAGTCCATACCTAGTCTGTACTGCCTACTGCCGTGGGAGTACTGGTCTGTACTGCAGTGTTAGTGTTACTATAGTTACAGTGTTAGTGTTAGGCTGTTGTGGTGTTGAGTGTTAAGCCGCGTCCGCACTGGACTTAAAATGGGTAACCTACCGTAACCGAGCAAATGGGTAAATTGACCATTTTAAGTTCAGTGCGGACAGCCCAGGACGTTTTCCTCCCAGGTAACTTACCCGACTCCAGTGGGTAGTTTAACCGACCAACCTCTGCCTGGTTAAATTGACCAGGTCAGTTTAACCGAGTCGATAAGTCCAATCCGGACACGACGTCTCGGTAAACGACTCGGTAAAAAACCACATCCGGCGCCCCGCACGTTACGTTACTGTATGCAAGACACGTGCGGGCGCAGGGTAACAACGTGTTTGTGTACCTACAGTACATGCACATGTACATGAGTCGGTTAGTTTTACCCATCGTCTCAGTTAGTTTACCCGAGTCGAAAAGTCCAAGTGCGGACGCCGGGAAGATTTACCTATTGGAATGTTACCCACGGGCTCGGTAAAAAATAAGTCCAATGCGGACACGGCTTTAGCGTTAGGTTTACACTGATCACATATATTTATGTCGGGCAAAAGGTAGACATTATTATTATTATGCTAGACTAGAATCTAGTCTAGAGTAGTCCGAGTAACTTGGACCCGACAAGTCACCCTTTTTTTATCGAATTTTGAAATTTTGAGTTTCGGGTGACTGTCACTCGGACTAAGTCTAGAGACTGTTTGTAATTGTATGGATTGTTACTTTGTGTTAGTCCGAGCATGGTCCGAGTAACTTGGACCCGACAAGTCACCCTTTTTTTTCGAAATTTGGTGGGGTCGGTGACAACTGCAGTACTGCTACTTACTGGCACAATTACTTGTCGAAAAAATGGACAAGGACTAGGAGTGTTCCCGATCAATCATTCAGCAGTTTGTATCATTCTTGCGTTATTTGAAATATCCAACATCATTGAAAATTGAAATTAGACTGAGTGTAAAATCCATCCGATCATCGAGAACTTCATTGATCTTAAGTTAAGAATTGTTATGATCAGATCTTATGGCTAGGCTAGGGCAGGTGGGGAGTTTAAGGAAATGGCCTTTTTACTGGTTATACCTCCAAGTTACCTGCCTGATCAGGCAGTGACTACAGAACTCGAATCTACGTTGCCAATGACGACACAGAAATGAATGAGATTACCTTTCCCGTTTCCCTCCAGGTTTGTGAAGACAACGTCTGTAAGAACCTCAAGATGTCATTGAACATGTCAACAACCGCTAGATCTATCAGAAACATTCATCAGAAACTCTTGTTGCCCTCAAGAATGCCGAATGCCGACTCCGCCGTCCACAAAAATGTTGCCGGGGAAATGGCTTGGAAGACTTCGAAAAGTTTGGCAACTCCCTCCAAATCTTACAACTCTGCAAGCTGTTTGCATCCTGGCAAAAATCAACTCCAGAAGAATTGTGGTGGCTTACAAAGAAGACATTTTATGACATCTTGTGGGAGTTTGACGGCCAGGGATGTAGCCTTTACTTCCGTCAGTCGTCCTGATTTGGAGAGAAGTCCGTATTCGGCGATCACCGCGGATGACCTTGCTTTCTTTGAGAACTTGCTGCCTGGAAGAGTGGTCACGGATGACGATGAACTCCTGGCTCATAATACTGACTGGCTTCGTGCTTTGAGAGGTGGGTAGGGTGTTTAATTCATTGGCTACGGCTTCAAATTACACACAAGTCTTTGGAAGTCTCTAGTTTAGCGGCTTCAGCCAATTCCCATGGACTTGTGTGTTAGGCCTTGTCCGAATTCATTGGCTACGGCTTCAAATTACACATGAGTCTATAGAACTAAAAGCCTCTAGTTTAGCGGCTGCAGCCAATTCCCATATACTTGTGTGTTAGGCTGTGTCTGAATTCATTGGCTACGGCTTCAAATTACACACGAGTCTATGGAAGCCTCTAGTTTAGCGGCTGCAGCCAATTCCCATAGACTTGTGTGTTAGACCGTGTTTGAATTCATTGGCTACGGCTTCAAATTACACACGAGTCTATAGAAGCCTCCAGTTTAGCGGCTGCAGCCAATTCCCATAGACGTGTGTTAGGCCGTGTCTGAATTCATTGGCTACGGCTTCAAATTGCACACGAGTCTATGGAAGCCTCTAGTTTAGCGGCTGCAGCCAATTCCCATAGACGTGTGTTAGGCTGTGTCTGAATTCATTGGCTATGGCTTCAAATTACACACGAGTCTATGGAAGCCTCTAGTTTAGCGGCTGCAGCCAATTCCCATAGATTGTGTGTTAGACCGTGTCTGAATTCATTGGCTACGGCTTCAAATTACACACGAGTCTATAGAAGCCTCTAGTTTAGCGGCTGCAGCCAATTCCCATATACTTGTGTGTTAGACCGTGTCTGAATTCATTGGCTATGGCTTCAAATTGCACATTTGTCTATGGAAACCTCTAGTTTATCGGCTGGAATGAGAGTTCACTCATCTGACTGCCCATCTCCCTCAATCCAGGTGCCAGCAAACTTCTCCTCAAACCAAAGACCACCCAGGACGTCTCGTCCATTATGAAGCACTGCTACAGTCGTAATCTTGCCGTGGTGCCTCAAGGAGGCAATACAGGGCTCGTCGGAGGCAGTGTGCCCGTCTTTGATGAGGTCATCCTCTCAACGGCTCTCATGAACCAAGTACTCAACTTTGACAGAATCTCAGGTGAGTAGAATTGGATTGAGGCGTTGCTTCAATGTCACAAACTCCTTCTCTGAAAAAGAATGAGTTCGTTAGCCAGACACTTGTTCTAGCAGAGCCTTATTCAAAGGCAGACAAATAAAATTGGGCAAATTTTATAAAACCAAATGGACTAACCACGTTGATAATAATTCAATTAAAAGTTGCTGCAAATTAACTAAGTAACTTACTAAACGACCAAAAATTTGGGAATTTCCGTTTTAGATGGCCTGATGTTTTGTTCCGAGACTTTTCCCAATAGCAGCAAAATGTCCTGCTTCTATCCAAAGGTAGTGATATATAATGAGCTTGATGCAATCAACCACTAATTAATGTCTTCTTTTTCTTATCCACTTGACCACTGAGCTTTTCTAGGAAGATGAAGATGATGATTAGGAGGAGTGATGATGACGATGAAGGCGATTATAATATAACCAATCTCTTCTTTCCTGTTTTGGTTCCAGGAGCTCTTGTGTGCCAGGCCGGTTGTATTCTGGAGAACTTGAACAGTTACGTAGCCGAGTATGGCTACACCATGCCACTAGACCTGGCTGCCAAAGGAAGCTGTCACATCGGTGGTAATGTTGCCACCAACGCTGGCGGGATACGACTGCTTCGCTACGGAAGTCTGCGCGGGACAGTGCTGGGCATTGAAGCGGTAAGCAGTCATCTTATAGATTTGATATCGCATGATGTGTGCCTGGAGGAGAATGTAATTCAAGGAGGTTTTGCCCTTTGACTTAATATAAGAGGGTTTGCGGTGACACCATGTATAAGGTCTCTTAATAATAATTATAATAATATTGCACATTTATATAGCGCCAAAGCCATTTGGGTGGTTAATGCTCCCAGGCGATTAACATTAAAATTAAGAAACAGTAAATTGTCATTAAAATACAAGATATTACAGTAAAACTATTGAGTACTAAGAAATAAACATTACAATACAATATATTACAATACAAATAGTAAATATATTTAATACGGGGTCATTTAGTTGATTATAAAATACGTGGTGCAATGAATAGGATGGTAAACAATAAACACAATAATCTCGAACAATTGACATTGCAGACTAAAGCAGTAAAACTCTAGGAAGAGGTGTGGTTCTGAAAAGAGCCTGAGTGGTAACTCAGAACCACACCTCTTATACATGGTGTCACCGCAAACCCTCCTATATTGTTTCACCCACCATGCCAAGCCTTAAGTCTTATTTACTTGATAAACACTGAGTGCTCAGTGCTTTGCCCGATGCCTGATAAGATGTCAGTATTAGAAATTGGGAGTCGCAGGTTCAAATCCCGCACAGGCATCGGGTTAAAGCACTGAGCACTCAGTGTTTATCACGTCGATCAAGGGCAAAACCTCATTGAAGCAGTCATCTTGTTGTGATACAAATGTGACGACAGCGCCGCGGTGCTTAGCTGGGGGCAGGATGTGAAGCATCCGTGGGACAGAGACCGAGGTTTAGCTCAAGGAAGGTCTGGAGATGTGCCCCTGAAGAAGTGCGGTCACAGGCTGAACCTGGGATTGCAGAACTTCCGTACATCACAAGGGTCACACAGTACAGATATGTTAAAAGTTACTTTCTGACTTGAATGACTGAACATGCAAATCTCTGACGTTTTGGATCCTAGCAGGACCTTTCTCAACGGCAAAAGGCAAAATGCCGTTGAGAAAGGTCAACTCAGTGGTCAAGTGGTTAAGACGTCTGCACTAGAAAGCAGGAGTTGGGGTTTGAATCCCGCCCAAGGCTGCCCGGAATCTTTTCATCAGGCACCGGGCAAAGCACTGGGCATTTAGTCAAGCAGGTCAAACCCTCATTGAATTGCATTCTCCTCAACGCAAACATCATGTTATATCTATGAGAAAGATCCTGTTTCATTGGAAATTGCATTGTGGCTGACAGAGTGTTGCTTGTTTTCGGTAGGTCTTGGCTGATGGCCGTGTTTTAGACTGTCTGTCCACACTGCGTAAAGACAACACTGGCTATGACTTGAAACAGTTATTCATTGGGTCTGAAGGGACGCTGGGCGTTGTGACAGGAGTATCTATCCTGTGCCCTCCACTACCACAGTCTGTCAACGTGGCCTTCTTTGGTAAGTACCTACAATCTAAAGCCTCAAAATTTAGTGGGCCTGACGTTTCGATCCTAGCCGGACCTTTCTCAAAGTCAGAGTTTGAGAAAAGTCCTCTGCCTTTGAGAAACGTCAGGCCCACTAAATTTTGAGATTTGCATTTTGGTAATTTTAGTCAGTAAGCAGTTTGCAACGTTTTTGTATATCACAATCTCAAGCCGTGTTTTCCTAAACTTTTTCTTCTGCAACCTCCTGGTAACTTACTGGGACATTCGGGAAAGTAGATGAGACTTGAAGGTTTGCATGGTGGAAATACTGGTGGAAAGTGGAAGGTTTGCTGCGACACCGTGTAGTACTTCTCTTTCAAGGAGGAGTGTGGCTCTGAAAAGAGCCAGGAAGTTATTTCCTTTGTGTTCCCGAGTGGACTTTTCCTGTAGTCTGAAGGACTATTTATTTGCTGTGATTGGCCAGTGAAATGCCACACACTGAGGGCACTGTTAACGGTAGGGTACACCCTTCATCAGAGAATCGCTTCCATACTTTGTCAAACTCAATCTGTGTATATACCGCACATCAAATAACTCAATCTGTCAACGATGTCATGAGAAAAACTCTGGAAACAAAATTCAAAGCTGACTTTTTCAGACATAGAGGGCGGTATTTGTAAGGAGCAATCATTGGAAATTCAACAAATTTCCACTTTTTTCTAAAAGGTCCTGCTAGGATAGAAACGTCAGGCCCTCCTAATTTTCGATATTTGCTTTTGGTCATTTTAGTCAGTAAGCACTGAGTAGTTCGCAACATTTTTGAATATTACTCTAGAACTCAAGATATTTGAACAAGTATGAATTCCCTGCATGAAATCCATGGAAAGTTCAGCTAATAATTGTATGTTGCAGCGTTTTAGCAAGATTCCCCTGATATCGTGCAAACTGTCTTTTGTATTTTTCCTGAATGTTTTACTAAACAGGTTGCGAGAGTTTTGCCAAAGTTCTGGAAACCTACATGGAAAGCAAGTCGCACTTGGTGGAGATACTGTCAGCTTTTGAGTTTATGGACCGAGAATCCTTCAAGGTAATTCACTACTCATTCTTCTGGCAACTTTGTGGAAGGACTTGAGAGGATCTCTGGCAACAAGGTCATTATGCGTCACCATTCATCGAAACTCAGCTTACAATAAGTGGAAGGTTTGCAGTGACACCATGTAGCATTTCTCTTTCAAGGAGTGTGGCTCTGAAAAGAGCAGGAAACTCTGGCTTGCTTCCATACTTTTGAGTTGCCGGCTCTTTTCAGAGCCACACTCCTTCTTGAAAGAGAAGAGTTTCATGTTGTCGCCACAAACCTTGCTCTCATTATTTCCACCATGCAAACCTTCAAATCTTATCTAACTGAGTGACCGGCTCTTTTCAGATCCACACTCCTTCTCTAAAGAGAAGTGTTACATGGTGTCACCGTATACCTTCCCCTTAGTATTTTCGACATGCAAACCTTCAAATCTTATCTATTTGAGTGACCGGCTCTTTTCACTTTTCAGATCCACACTCCTCCTCTAAAGAGAAGTGTTACATGGTGTCACTGCATACCTTCCCCTTAGTATTTCTGACATGCAAACCTTCCAAGTCTTATCAAGGAAGGTTTGCACAGGACATATTCTATGAAATGTAAACAATATTTCTTGATTATTTTTTTGGTGGTATTCAGCTTGTCATGAACGCTGGGCATAAGAATCCCATGAGCCAGGAATACCCATTCTACATTCTCGTCGAAACCTCGGGCTCAGACGGTCACCATGACGAGGAGAAACTCAACCGGTTCTTGGACCACATCATGGCCAAGGAACTAGTTCTGGACGGCACGGTTGCCACGGATACTGCCAAAATTCAGGTAGGCATTTTCACTCTCACTTTTCAAACTGTCATTTTTACACATTTCCATCGTTTTGCATTTTGCACCATGTTAAGATTAGACACAGGACTCGCATTAATCTCTTTCTCATTTTAGATTTACTTTTTGGTAATTTTAGTCAGTAAGCAGTTTGCAACATTTTTGTATATCTCTTTCTCATTAATCTCATCATTAGGAATATTTATATTCATACTAACTCATTTTAGTATTAGTAACTGAAACTCTTAACAATAACAATTGATTGTGAAAGAAAAATTAACCCCAAATCTAACACAGAAAAGTGCAAAAGCCAACTAATCATTAAATTTCCATGAATAACCATAGCACAACATGGACCTTCTAAATGCCACAATCATTTATTTTTAAAAGTGGTAGGATTCATAAAATGATGCGTGGTCATTTGATAGGACCTGTGATTCGAACCTAAGACCACAGGATTAGAAGACTATTCATCAATGCTTTATTAACACTAGGTCTATCAATTCACAGGTCTCTGGTTCAGATCTAATTTTGTCAGATCGTCTTGTTGGGTTTTAGAGTAATTGATAACTACTGTAGTACAGGTCGTCACTCTCTAGGTAATTGGATGAGTTGCAATAATCTGACACTATAAAGATATGGTTGTAACCTGTGATATAATTATCATTCCATTATGGAAGTCTTGAAATTCTTACATTATCGAAGGCTCGACCTTGACCTTTTTTTAATGGCCACCAGACCTTGGTTCTAACTGGCCGGCCAACATTGGACTACTTGTCAGTTTGGTTTTAGATTGTCGGCAAAGATGGCGGCATTATGCCGCCCCGTATGAATTCAGATGAGGAGAGTGGCTCGATGGTTATGCCAAAGCACTTCTCGTTGAGTGCTTGGGTCTGGAATGATTCGTTGAGCGCTTGCAGGCAAAGCCATGATTGGAAGGTGCTAGGGTTCAAGATGTGTTCTTGAGACTATCATTTTTGGCCAGTTGGGATGGCCTTCCACTGGCCCCAGACAATTGTCAACTGTCATTTGGCCACAGGACCACTGGTCAATTCTAAAACCTGCTAGAACCCAGTCATCCATGTTCATGTAGCTTCGTATCAGTCACGACTCACTCAGAATGTGTTGTCCTTTGATACCAAGGCTTGACTCATTGCTCTTGGTATCCAACGTTCATCTTATTGGTGTTGTACATGGACGTTCGAATGGACGTGTATCTCGTTTCATATGATTTTCCGTGACACTGTGTAAGTCATCTCTTTCAGATGGAGTGTGGCTCTGAAAAACTTGCTCTGACTGTCAGTCAACAAGACGGCATACTTGCTTCTTAGTACCACCATGCAAACCTTCAAATCTTATCTTCATACGTGTCTGCATTGGAGAAATGTCCTGCTAGGATCGTAATGTCAGGCCCTCCTAATTTTTCCATATGATCTGTGAAAAAAGACAATTTGACTGGACCGGGACTTGAACCCTGATAAATCTTGCCAAACCTTCCAGCGCCCTAAGTTCCCTAACCACCTGCGCTTTTCAGCCAGTAGATGGCGGCCTTCCCTAAAAGTCAGCTAGTCTTTGCTGGGGTGGGGATGCTACGCCCTGGTCACTGATTTTAATTAAACATCTTGGTAGAAACACGATGGAAGTCTTGTAGGGACACAGAGCTGTTGCAAACAACTCTCTGCATTTGAGAAAGTTCCTGCCAGGTTTGAAAAAATGTAGGCCCTCCTTAGTGGAAGGTTTGCAGTGACACCATGTAACACATCTCCTTAGACGGACTGTGGGTATATCTGGACTTCCACTGTCAAATCTTATCTAGGTTCTCTTAAGTTTTCAGAATTTTTCTGGAAAATCTGGGAAGAACCTGCATGAACTCTGACAAAATATACTTGACTAGACGATTCTATTCAGGTTAAGAATGTATGATAAGTCAGTCATTGTCAGTCTGCCTTAGTTTGGGAAAGGTCCTGCTAGGATCAAGACATTAGGCTCTAAATCGTTGAGGAGTTGACTTAAGTTCTGCATGTGGCATTTCTCTTCACTGTGATATAATTTTTTCACCTGTCAATGTCATACATTATTTCACTTAATCACTCCTTAGATTTCCTCTTTCACAATACACCTTCAAGTGCGACTGTCTGCAGAGGTCACAATCCTTTCCTTTGCGCTGGTTCACACTACTTGGTTACAGCAGTTGGTAACAGTCATCACTTTAGACGGATTGTTTCCCAAAGCCAATGACTTTCTGCCTTTGAGAAAGGTCCTGCTACAGGATCGAAACGTCAGGCCCACTAAATTTTAAGACTTTAAAAGTTGTGAAAAATGGCAAAGAAAACTTGGAATGGATGAGGACTCGAACCTTAGACCTCTGGATTTGCATACCGGCGCTCTTATCATCTGAGGCGCTTAGCTAAACCTGGCTTTGAAAATTGTTCAAGAGGATTGGTGGGAGAGCGCTTGCAAAGCGTGAGCCAGTTGCCACGGTTATGCCGATTTGACTGCAGCATGACATGATGACTCTGACTGTTAATAATCTGAGAAATTGTTTCATAGAAATTCACAGCAAACTCTCTCTTCAGAACAGATTAACTTGTCTCACTCTTAGTGGAAGTTTTGCAGAGATACATGGTGTCACTACAAACCTTTCACTAAGCTTTTTTTTCCCACCATGCAAACCTTCAAGTCTTATCTTGTCTCACTCTGCTTCACTGACAGAATATTCTGACCCCTCTCAGAATAATAATCATCTTTATCACTACACAGAATCTTATCATGTAACTGCAATAACAATACTATCGTCTTTTAATTGCAATTTCTTCAAAATCTCTAAAAACATCTAAACTATTACACAAAAACTTACCCTAACCACTTCACTCCGTATTCAGAGCATCGGTGGTGTTGCTGTGTACTGGGCCCTCTGAATCTGGGCACCACTATTGTCCAAGCTTTAAACAAAGACTCTTTTTCAGCCTACCACAAAACAATAAGTAGCATGACAAAAGCCACACAGATTGTTTAGAGAGCTTTGGAAATGCTTCATTATAAATAAAGTGTGTGGTGGCTATGGTCATGGATACTGAAAAGTGTTTAATACCCTGAATGAAACAGTTCCTAAATGCTATTCAATGAGGGTTTGCCCTGCTCAATGTGATAAGCGCTAAGTACTCAGTGCTTTGCCCGAAGGCCTGATGAAAACATTTTGGGCAGCTCAGGCGGGTTCGAATCCCGCCCAAGCCGCCTGCATTTTTTTATCAGACATCGGGCAAAGCACTGAGTACTTAGTGCTTATCACATTGAGCAGGGCAAACCCTCATTGAATTACATTCTCCTTGATGCAAACATCATGTTATCTAATTCTGAAATTGTAGGAGGTTTTGATCTTATCAGGGCCTTTCTTCAAGGCAGAAAGGTCCTGCTAGGAATATAGATTCAGCAGTGGACATCATCAGACTCATTTTATCTTCCAATCAATTGCAAGATGATGAGCAATGCACATAACTCACATTGACCCATGAAAACTCACAATTGGTTATCCAATGTTTGCCATTGTTTGTCAGCCTTGTTTCCAAGGTCTTTACATTGAGCTGAAGCCAACTGACGGCCATCTTGGTACTCCTAAAGAGAGTCCCAACATGGCTTCTATTACATCATCACAATTAGTTATCCATCCCGTTTGCAAGCCTTGCCATAACTTTGTCAGCACATTGAGCTGAAGCCAACTGGCAGCCATCTTGGTACTCCTATAGAGAGTCCCAACATGGCTTCTATTACATCATCACAATTAGTTATCCATTGTTTGCAAGCCTTGCCATAACTTTGTCAGCACATTGAGCTGAAGCCAACTGGCAGCCATCTTGGTACTCCTATAGAGAGTCCCAATATGGCTTCTATTACATCATCACAATTGGTTCTCCATTGTTTGCAAGCCTTGCCATAACTTTGTCAGCACATTGAGCTGAAGCCAACTGGCAGCCATCTTGGTACTCCTATAGAGAGTCCCAATATGGCTTCTATTACATCATCACAATTGGTTCTCCATTGTTTGCAAGCCTTGCCATAACTTTGTCAGCCTTGTTCCCAAGGTATGTGCATTGAGCTGAAGCCAACTGACACTACAGTCATCTTGATACTCCTAGAGTACCAACATGGCTACTACTATGTATTATGTACATCATCAGTTACTTAAACAAATTTTCATCAGACAGTGTGTGATGATGTGATCCACTTCATAATTCAACTCATTTAGCTTCAAGGGATAGAATCTGTCAAGTCAGTGTGGACCACTTCACCTCAAATCCTTGCATTGCTGAAACCTGACACAAGTATGTATGTGTGTGTGCTTCTCGTAGATGATTTGGGCTCTGAGGGAAAACGTGAACGAATCCATCAACCGAAGTGGTAGGGTTCAGTTCAAGTACGACCTCTCCCTTCCGCACAAAGTCTATTACGATATCATACCTCAAGTCCGAGAGCACCTTCGCTCCTACGGCGATGCCTTGCCCGATTGGGATGTGATTGGCTACGGTCATATTGGTGACGGCAACATCCACATGAATGTTATCATGGAGGAGTTCTCTAGTGATGTCAAGCAGGCCTTGGAGCCATTTGTGTTCCAGTCCACGTCTCGCCTGAGAGGCAGCGTCAGCTCCGAGCACGGTCTGGGCTTCCACAAGAGAAACGTCATCGGGTTCAGCAAGACCCAGGAGGCTGTTGGGGCTATGCAGGACATTAAGAGGCTCTTTGATCCCAAGGGGATCCTGAATCCTTACAAGACAATCCCATCAGCGCCGTATGTGATGCCGATGAGTCAAGATCTACCAAGGTGAGTAAGGGCTGGGTTTGAAGTGACAACTGTGGCTATGGGTTTCATAATGGCCTATGGGTTTATGTAATGGCCTATGGGTTTATGTAATGGCCTTTGGGTTTATGTAATGGCCTATGGGT
Organism: Luidia sarsii; assembly: GCA_949987565.1. Taxonomy (NCBI): domain Eukaryota; kingdom Metazoa; phylum Echinodermata; class Asteroidea; order Paxillosida; family Luidiidae; genus Luidia; species Luidia sarsii. Next base: position 6,306,246 of record OX465115.1, read on the forward strand.
TTATGTAATGGCCTATGGCTATGGCTTTTGTAATGGCCTACATGTATAGTGTCTATGGCTTTTGTAATGGCCTATGGCTATGGGTTTTGTAATGGCCTATGGCTATGGGTTTTGTAATAACCTATGACTATGGCTATATTGCTTTTATAACAGCCTATGGCTGTTGCAGTCTTAATTGACTCTTGTATTCTACTCAACCTCAAGCCTTATATACGAGTTTGGTTGGGAATGCTATGGCTGTTGCCATGGAAACGGCCCATCTGTGGTAATGACCCTCAAAGCTTACTTACTCTGGCCTTGTAGATGTCACTTCACAACCTGTCTATTCCACGATCCTGCTTTCCTTAAACCAATGAGATTTCTCACCGATTTCTCTCTTTTGATGTACATTTTCATCTTGTTTTGTTGTTGAGGCATTAATGCCAAACAAATCCGTCTTTTTTCTAAAAACGGGATTGTCAAAATATCGCACTAGTGTTCAGTGTCTAAAACAGTTTGTCTTATTTCCTTCCCTTAGAAATTGAGATGCCAGTTTCTTGTAGCTGAGCAAGTTTCTCTTCTCTACAACAAGTTCAGTATGCAACATTGCAAGACCCCTCTTACCTTTGACATACAGGTCATGAGACTAAGATATTTTGCTGTCAAATCTGAAAAGGAACATTCATGGTATGGACTTAAATAATTAAGTCCAACTAAATTTGGTTTGTTTTTTAGATAAAAGATTAATGTACCCAAAGACAAGTTTCTCTTACATAAATTTGCAGCTGTATTCAAGCATTTATGTAATCATGTGTGTGAATTATTATTCTAAGATTTGATTCGATAAATTTATAGTCATATACAAAAATGTTGCAAACTGCTTACTGACTAAAATTACCAAAATGCAAATCTTAAAATTTAGTTTCGATCCTAGCAGGACCTTTCTCAAAGGCAGAGAAAGGTCCACTTAGAGAAAGGTCCTGCTATGATTGAAACGTCAGGCCCACTAAATTTGACGATATATTAATAGTTAAATGATTGATGAATTGACTGATTGGTGGATAGATTAGTGGATAAATAAATGAATGGTTGGCTGGATGGATTGATGGACAGTCAATCGATTGTTCGATTATTTGAAACGATGGATGAATGGATGGCTGAAATAGTTGATATATTGATTAAGAGATTGAACAAGAGATCAATTGAATGAATGATTTATTCGATCAATTGATCGATAATTGCTTCATTTGAGGCATATATATTGCCCCCAAATTTACCAACTCAAGGCAGAAACATAGTTGATTAAAAAATGAAATCAAAAAAATAATTGTAAGATATTTTTTTTTAATAAAGTATTTACAACGTTAGATTTTTATGAAACTGGATAATAGTTAATTAATTAAGCTTTGTAAACAACAGCACTGCAATAATCATCTGATGTATATTTATTTTGTTTCTAAAACTTAATTAACAAAACGTTTAGATTAAATACCTCTTCCAGTCTATACTATTATTCTTTTGTGGAGGTGTTTTCATATTGACATTTTATTTGATTTCCTTCATAAATGAAAGAGGCTTTATAATGGTAGACGGGATGTTGTATTCCCTCGGTGATGCCAGACAATTTTTGTTTAGACAAGTTCGCAAACTGAAGAGTAACTTCAACGACCAAACTCCAAATTCCAAAAATGAAGGGGTGCCGAACGTTTTGATCGTAGCAGGACTTGCCTCCCAGGCAGAAAAGTTGGTATTTCTTTTCTATAGAGTTTGACTTTTTCTTCCTGAAATGAATAAAAATCATCTCATGTGAACATCTCGACCCAAGAAAATCTGAGGCAAAAAAATTTCCCCCGCCCCCTTTTGTCAACTCTAATCAAAATGTTGCGACTACTGTGTGGTTGATTTTTATCCACACAATCCACCAGTTGGAGTTGTATTGTTATCATCAGTATACAACATGTAATTAAGTTTTGACTGACGCTGATCAAAAAGTATTCCCCAATTCTTTTAAAGATCAACAGTCCTCTATAAGGTTGAATCATGCAGTCATTTTATTTGAAAAGTGGCGTAAGACATTATTTCGACGGGACTGTTTATGGGACTTGAACCCGAGACCTCTGGCTTAATGTACAAGTGCTATTACCACCTGCCTCTTAGTTTATCGCTTACACAGGCCATGAGAAAGCAAAGATGAATTTGGCTGGTTCGGGATTCGAACCACAGACCACTGCCATTGTCTTAAGAATGCCAAAGGACACTTGACTGGACCGGAACTTCAGCACGAGTCCTCTGGCCTAGAGCCAGATGTCTCAGGTTCTATAGACCCGAAGAAGTTCAATTTCTTTGCCATTTTTTTTTAAAATTATCTACAGAAAAAATGGTGTATCACTTAATTTGTACAAACAACAGAATTGATACAAACTACCACACTTGATATAACGTTAAACAAGATGACTTCAATCGTATATTTACAATAGACACATCGTGTGCGGTTGCTACAATATACAATACGAGAATAAATTAATGATAAGGTCAAAGTTGATTCGGAAGCCCCTCATGAAATGGTCTAATCCTAGCATGCATCTACAAAGCATTAGGGACAATATTCACACAGTTCATTGTACAACCAAGTGGTCAATTAAAATCTTCAAGATCCTAGCGGGACCTTTCGGAAAGGCAGAATGATTAGAAGACAACCATGTTTGTACTGCTTTATGTTAATTAGCTTTCCAGAGAAATTGATGATAATGTTTGGGATCGAGACAATATTTTAAAGCACCGTTTTTTTCAGTGCCAAGTTTTTTTATTATACAAAAATGGCACAACTACTAAAATGACCAAACTGCAAATCTCCAAAAGGGAAAAGGGACTGACGTTCCGATCCTAGCAGGACTTTTTTCAAAGCCAGAATGACAAGGACAAAATCAGGCAAGAGTTATAGGGGAGAGCCGTTGTGCTGTTTCAAACTTCTGTCAACATTTTGGGCAAAAACGTGTTGGGCATTCGGTTTGATCAGAAAGGCGGTGAGCTTGTAATGGATTCTACCCAACACTTTACTGCTATTACAAGTTAAAAATTTGACCAAAGTCAAAGTAATGGTTCAAAAGTAAACCAACCTTAAATACAATGTATGACAAAGAGCATCACCAGTTGATATCGGAGTAGCAGTAATCAAAAAGTGGAAGGTTTAAGTGTCACCTGCTCTTTTCAGAGCCTCTCAGTCTCCAAAGAGATGGTGTCACTGAAAACCCTCCACTAGTACTTCCACCACGGTACTTGCACCACGCAAACCTTCAAATCTTATCTAAGTTGGTTAAACATTGGCCTACATTTTTCGCAGTCTACTGGGTGTGTGTTCTAATCGGAAGGGCATGGATTACAACTCATGACTTCAACTCTTGACCCCTTTTGGGACCCTTGGGCGAAAGACCAGACCCCTTGCTGTTGCCAAATCTTACAATAAGAAAACCGATAGGAAATGAACTAATAGCTTCATTGGTGTCGCCATGGCAACGCGTGGTTACAAGTTCAGCCTTGTAACGTCTCCAGTGGTCGTGGTTTTCGTCAAATTGTGATTAATGATTGGCCTTTGATGGTGGGTAATTTCTGGGCGGGTGCGTGACGAACTCGGAGTCATGCCATGTCGGGTCGCCGTGCCTCGTTGCTCGTTTTGAACAGACTTGATTGTCAGGGTATATATAAGCAGCCCCGTCTCTCAGCAGGCACACGGATTAGTATTAGATGTCTAAAACTGATTGAGATAATTGTGGCTGGATAGACGATGAAGTGCTGTTGAAAGCACCTCGCAAACCACAGATCCTTTGATCATTTGTGAAGAACAAGTCTTAAAGGGGAAGTTGAAGAACAAGTCTTAAAGGGGAAGTTGAAGAACAAGTCTTTAAGGGGAATGCAACCCTATTAAGAGTTTAATAGCTTATCTGATTGGGTGTTAAAAACAACCTACATTTACCTATGAGTCACTCACGTACGATTTTCATAATGAGAGAAAATTCATGGAATTGTAGGTTGAATTTGCGTTCCCGTATACGTCGCCATCTTTTCGAAGGTGCCGCCGCTGATTGCGGGGGTGTGATGTCACGACGGAGAACATGATTCTGACCATGGTTTCTTAGGTGAAAACTTTATACTCAGGGCAACACACGTTCCGATTCAGCGACAAACCATGACCAGTATTTTCAGGTTTTTACGTGAAATGGAGGACGGAGCCTAAGCCCGAACCTGATGCACGGATTCTTGACGGGCTTTGAAGCCATGCGATTACCAAGCACTTCTTGCGTGTAGCTGGGTGCCGGCATACACTGCGTCGAGGCGTTTACAGGTTGATGAATCCGTCAAAGCCACTGGCCCCCGGCCCTGTACAACTCTGGCATTCACAGTCCTGGACCAACTCCACCAGTTTGTCCACCTTTTGAGACACGCCATCCATGACGCAATCCAACGGAATCTAGGAGCGGAAATGTCAGAAATATTAGTAAAAAGAACTATTTTTGAAAGAATAAGAATTGATCGGACCATCCCGGTCCATCCCATTCAATCCATCCCATCCCAACTCATTCTCATCTTATCCAATCTCATCCATCCCATACCATCCAATTCCATTCCACCTCATCCTATCCCACCCTATCCCTTCCCATCCTACCCCACCCTATCCATTCCCATTCTATCCCACCCTATCCCTTCCCATCCTATCCCACCCTATCCCTTCCCATCCTATCCCACCCTATCCCTTTCCATCCTATCCCACCCTATCCCTTCCCATCTTATCCCACCCTATCCCTTCCCATCCTACCCCACCCTATCCCTTCCCATCCCACCCTATCCCTTCCCATCCTATCCCACCCTATCCCTTCCTATCCTATCCCACCCTATCCCTTCCCATCCTATCCCACCCTATCCCTTCCCATCCTATCCCACCCTATCCCTTCCCATCCAACCCCGTCCCATCTCATCCTAACCCATCCCACCCCATGTCATCCTAACCCATCCGACCCCATCCAAACCCATCCCACCCCATCCAAACCCAGCCCATCCAAAACCATCCCATCCAACCCCGTCCCCTCCAATCACACCCCGTCCCTTCTAATCCCACTCAGCTACCCCCATTTCATCCTACCCCATCCCATCCTATCCCACTCTACACCCACCCATTCCCAAAACACCCCCATCCCGTCCCAGTATACGTGGCAGCTCTCAACTTGTCCAATCTTCTCCTGAGAGTTCATGATCACTAGCAGCACATTCCTATAGTTTACCTTTTGCCAAGTGGCACGCGACGGTTTACAGCAGCTGCAGTATTGGAGCTGCGAGTGGGACTCCGTGGGCATTGTACGAGGAACACTGTAGCTATAACATTGCCCAAGACAGACCTGGATGGAAACAAGCAATGGTCATTGTGTAAGGAAGGCTTCATCTTAACATCGTTTGGCGTATGCAGTGTGGCTGTGTATTAGTAGATAGTATGTGAAGATTGCCGTGGTGGAGTCACAATGTAGAATCTTGCACTAACACCGTGTGTACTGTATTAACCCAGTTTGCTGTGACACGTGTGTAAGTCACCTCTCTCGAGTGTGGCTCATGAGAAGAGCCGGCATATCAATGTTGTTGGGCAATGTGTGATCGCCATGCAATCTGCTACCAATTGGTGAATGAGATTTGAAGGTTTGCAGGTGGAATCACAATGTAGCATGCTTGCAGTGACACCTTGTGTTTGATCTCTTGCAAGAATGGGTGTGGCTCTGAGAAGAGCCGGTAACTCAACGTTTCGAACAGTGTGTGCTCTACCCGTCGTCAGGAGACTCGTCCATTCTTAATCTTGTGTCTGTACTGAAGCTCATGAAGGTTTGCGTGGTGGAATCAATCACAATGTAGCATGCTTGTGGTGACACCGTGTGTGCATGTGGATGATGTGTGTGATCTCTTTCGAGACTGTTTCGAGACGGGTCGACTGTGAGTCAGAGAGTCAGATCCGAATCCGAGTCAGTTTGTTATCGTGGCTCGAGCCTGAATCGTGGGAAATGAGATTGGACTGTCCGTGTCACGAGTCATAATTATACGAGTCTTTTCCTCTGTATGCTCGTATACCTTGTTTGCGATCTTCTTGGACGTGCATCCACTGTGTCCGATGACTTGCTGGATCCCCTGGGCCTCGCACCAGGCCGATTTGTCCGGGAAGAGGGGCAGTCTGTCCACTGCTTGACCGCCGTTGTGACCCCCACGACCCCCGGGTCGTCCCCTGACAGCGACGGACCACACCACGACAAAGACCGCCACTTGTAATGCCACGCTGCTCACACCCATGCTGGTCGTTCGATTCGCCTGTCCAGAAAAGAGACAAGCAATTGTTAATCAACTGGACGGTGATGGGATTATGTCAGCATATGATGATTAAGTTCAGTGAGTGGACAGGGTGGACCTGTCACATTACAGTCATTGATGACATGATGACCATGAGTCTGGATTTCATCGCAAAGACAGAGATCTGAGTCTGTGATATCACTATTGTCAAGCTTGCTTCGAATAGACCAGCTTGACACGGTAGTCAGTTCAAGAGGAAGCGCGTTTGTATTCAATTTAGGTTGTATCGGTCTTCCGCACATAATCTTTAACCCAGCCCTGCCCGGTTGAACCTTCAATGTACTAACAACCGTAGCTGGCGTTTCGACAAGTGTTTGTGCTTAAAGAAAGTTGTATGATTTGGACGCTTGTGTGCATGGGTGGGTCTTTACTGCGTGTGCGTGTTTTTGTCGTTCTGCCAAGAAAAACAACCCAGGTTGACTCAAGACACGTGTTTGGTCTAGACTTGTAGAATGCCTCTGACCAAGAAGTGAGTTAGAAGTACATGAGATGCTTGACCCTAATTGGCATAAACTGTGTGGGTTTTTCACCTCCGTGATGCGGTCACCGTTCACTTCAGGCGGGTTCCAAATGTTGTTTTTGTGGTTTTCTGCCGAGACGCGCAGAGTTCATACGATAATCCCTTTTGGGGTCAAGTTGTTTTTCTGGGAAAATGATTTAGGAATCTTGAAGTCTTGTTTGCTCATGGTTTCAAAATGGTGTGACGGGACAGCCTCTGAAACTCGGTTGCCGATGTTGTCGTTCAGAGGTTACAGTCGTTGATTATTCAGAGGTTACAGTCGTTGATTATTCAGAGGTTAATTATTCGATGGTAACAGGGTCTTTTTTAGAAGGAAGAATGACAATGACAGAAATAGAGGGCATTGCGTTTGATATTCTTCCGAGATAAGCTGTGGATGAAGCGTCTTGTGACTGTACATCTAAGAAGTGAGACACATCAATTGAAATTATAAATATGCATTTCGAACGTCCTCGTCACACTGGCGTGTTCAGATCAGATATTATCCTAATCCCCGCTTCCTGTAACCTAGCTAATAGTTTTTTTTTTAGTAAGTTCTGATATGAACGAGTATAGAAAGAGACGAACTTGTTTTCCCGGTTCAACTTGACCTGACACGTGACCTTTCTGTCTTGGCAAACCGCCAACTGCAACACGATGTTCTTGCGAAACGAAAAATCCCCCAACTCCCTCACCGAAAGGGCTGTCTATCCGACTATCCCTCCCCTTTAAGATAAACTGTTTATAAACACCATCACTTGACGGGAACTGGTGTTTTATCTCCCCAATTGATTACAAATTTAGGAAACCGCACGTGTAATAAATCTCGGTTTGGGTGCTGGGGGAGAGTTTGGGGCATAAATCTCCGCGTGTAGGCGTTGGTTGGTGTCAGCTGCGCGCTGTCTTATGATAACAGGGAGGTGATAAGTGGAATTGTGAAGCTTATTACGATCTGCTGAGTTTGAACCGTCAAGAGGACGTGCATGCGCCGTGGTGGCGTTTAATCAAATCCCAGGACAGGCTCACTGTGCACGTGCAATCAAGGAGCCTAATACCTCCTTGGTACAATCATAGAGCAATCTATTCCCTTGCTCTATGGTACAATCTATACAGACAATGCTGTTCAAAGGCGTCATTGAGTCGATTTCGCCAAACTCATCCCAGCTAACGATCAATCGCAAGAGGATGAGCGATGCACAGAAACCACACGACCAATCACAACTTACGATGGGTTATCCATCGTAAGTTGGGTTACGATTAATCGTAATGCTTTGTGAAATCCACCCCTGGACATTGTATTGTAGCATTAGAGCAGTATCTTTGCTTGATCTGTGATTCTAGCATTAGGGATTGGATAATGCTCGAACTGTCACCAATCGAGGAAAATGGGTTCCCTTTTTACTCACTAATTTTATAATTACAATTTGAGAAATATAGGGAGTATAAGGGGGATTTGCTTGGACCGGGACTTGAACCCGAGACCTCTGGATTAACGAATCAGTGCTCTCCCATTTCTGAATGAAAGTGGGGTGTGATCCCTGGAGATATACGGCAGTTAATCGTTGAATTGCTTCTGACTGGCGCCCCCACCCCGGCGAAGACTAGTTGAATATTAGGGAAGGCCGCCATCTAAGGGCTGGATAGCTCAGATGGTATAAGAGCTTTGACAATTTCATCAAACTCATCGTAACTTACATTCAATCTCAAGACGATAAGCGATGCACAGAAACCATACGTCCTATCACGAGTCACGATGTGTTATCCATCGTAAGTTGAGTTACAATGGATCGTAAGGCTTTGTGATGATGTCTTGGACGCAAAACCAGAGGTCTGTGGTTCTAGCCCCTGTTAGTCCAGTCAAATTTGGCTGTTTTCATCTTATATCAATATGAGGTTTGAATGTTTTTTGTATTCGTCAAGTCTCGGTTTTGCTTTTCTTATAAATGGAAATGCCACACCCGATGAAGTCCGTGATGAAACGCAGTCCCGAATTCCGTATTGCAAAGCCATCTTTGAACAATCGTGAATCACTTTGCACCCTGGCGCTATGTACAAAGATACTGGGCGCGTCTTGGACGTGGAAACTTTTGCGCCGTAAATTTCACACCGTAAATCATGATTAATCAGACACTTTGCTGATATTAACAATTTCTGTAACCATATCAAATTGCCAGCTCTTGCATGCACTGCGTCAGTTGAAATTTCATGAAACTATAATAGGTGAAGAGGTATTCGTGTTTTACTCCTCCAAGTTCTAGAAGTCAGTATCTATCTATAGCCTAATCTAACTCTAAGAGGCTTTTGGGTTGGATACCATGGACTGGTTTCTGCAAAGCAGAGACTGAAGACATGCGTCTTTCAGTGGCTGGGTATTTATGGCCATGTGGGGTCGGGCAGGTCAGTTCGTTCTGTAATACAGCGCTCTCGCCGCTCGATCAATCAACTCACGCGAGGGCAGCGTGCGAAATACCGAGCCTGCCTCAGACTGAAACGACACCGGCTATAAAGTGCTCGTTTGTCAAAATAAAAAAAAAACCAGAGAATCTTTCCCCTATCTATAAAAATGCCGTCAGTTGTATTGTATCATTGACGTGAGTGTTGCTTTTGCGTGTCGAAGCTTGCGTGATTTCTTTGCCTTTTCGTAAAGCTTACGATTTTAAGGAGCATACGAAAATGGTGCAAACCACTCACCGTGTTTAATTACCAAAATGCATATCTCAAAACTGTACATGACCCGGCTTTCCGATCCTTGTATTAAAAGCATTTTTTCAGGACTCGTGTGTAATTTGAAGCCGTAGCCAATGAATTCGGACACGGCCTAACACACAAGTCTATGGGAATTGGCTGCAGCCGCTAAACTAGAGGCTTCCATAGACTCGTGTGTAATTTGAAGCCGTAGCCAATGAATTCAGACACGGCCTAACGCACAAGTCTATGGGAATTGGCTGCAGCCGATAAACTAGAGGCTTCCATAGACTCGTGTTTAATTTGAAGCCGTAGCCAATGAATTCAGACACGGCCTGACACACAGGTTAATGGGAATTGGCTGCAGCCGCTAAACTAGAGGCTTCCATAGACTCGTGTGCAATTTGAAGCCGTTGCCATCGCATTGATCTAAGTCTGCATTGCGTCATCGGTGTTCTGCGCGTTGGTGCCCACACAGAATACCATTATCTGATAGATGGAGGGGACCAGCGAATGGCTCTCTGATCGAGATCTGCCTCGCTTTGAAACAAAACGGAATCCGAGTGTGTTTTACTTTTAGTCAATTCCACGGTGACTCATCGTTGCACAGTCAACCGTATGCAGGTGTGGCTTGTGTTTCAGAATCGAGACCAAAAATCTCAGATAATGGGCGAAGGTATTTCACCTCACGATCAAGAGAGTATTACTTTTAAACTAAGTGGTTCGAAAACAGTGCAAACTACTCAGCGACCTACTGACCCAAACTTCAGATTATTTACAGGGCTTGGCGTGTCCATCCTAGCTGGACATTTCTCAAAGGACAGAGGTTAACCTAACCCTAACCTCAACCTTTCTCAAAGGTCCTGCTAGGATCGAAACCTCAGACCCTCGAAATGTTCAAAAGTGAAGTATTTAAGGAGAGTCTGAAGGCTGAAATGATCAAGACCTTTCTCAAAGGTACAGTAGTTCTAGTAGTTCTTTTGTTTGTTTGAGAAGTTTTGAGAAGTCAGGTGCTGCCATAGGATCGAAACGCTATTCCTTTTTCTCTTTGGTAATAATTTGAAATTTTTTTGGACTGTGAAGTATTTCTTAACAATTTGCGCATCCGGCCTGCTGCACAGCGCCCTCCATCGACCGATTGTGGACCTTACCCTCGTTAACCTTTTGAAGGAAATAACCCAAGTGTTTAATTCAAACCCATTACCCGTCTCAGATCAGCGGATATCGCATGACACTGCCACAACAAACACACAGAAAAAAAACAGCGTTTCAAATGATGTTTTCTTGCTTGGGTTTTTACTGGGTTAAGGGTGAGAGGGTAGCTTTAAGAAACAATGCCGGCCCCACCCATCCTGATGGATTGAAATCACCCCCTTGCCCTTCCCTTGGGGCGGAGAAATTCACCTGCTCGCCGGCTTTGAGTAGCTCGCTTGTTCTGCCCCGATGACCCGAGGCGACTCGGAGTTCCCCTTCAGTTTCCGTTGCGAGTTTGTGGGCTTGGCGTTGGCCTGTGCGTTGCCTATGGGAGAGCCGCCTCGCAATGTCAGCAGGGTATGTGTGTGTGTGTGTGTGAGATAGCTAGGTGCACACCGTGCTAGCAGGATCGCCTGTCATAACATTTTTATTAAGATAAATGTTTGCTTTGCTTACTCTCACGCCCCTCTGGGGGTATGTCAGAATGCCCTGCACTTTCTTTCTTCGCAGTGGCTGTTGTTACGGCAGTCGTCCGTGTGGTTCCCTGACTTGATTATGTTTTGTCAGCATTGCAGGCTGGTTGAACCAGTCTATTAGCTGATAGTCTGGTTCCAAGAGCTAAACATCCTGACAAATACTGTGAAGTCGGGGAACCACACGGACGACTGCCGTAACAACAGCCACTGCATTCTTTCTTATTTCTGAATGTTACAGGCTTCTCCTTTGAAGAGCGTTTCTGTCGTTTTGCAATTTTTTTTTTTCTGTTCTGGTTTGAAAAGTAGGACACTTATTGAGAGAAGTAAGATATACTGCAAGAATAATCTTACTGTGCTTACTTTGAATCTAGTATTAGTAATCAAAGTATAAATGACTTCCTCAAAATGAAAAAGGGCCGGGATTTTCAATCTTAGCAGGAACTTTCTCAAGGGTAGAAAAAAGGACACAAAATAATGTGGAGTTTATGGTTTGGCATCGTACACTATTGAGTGAAAACGTCTCCTGTATTGGGTAGATCTTATCGAATATTGTTGAAATTTTACCCATGTAGAATAAGTGGGGTGTGATGACTTTCCAGTCCTAGCAGGAACTTTCTCTGCCTTTTGACGAAGGCCATGTTAGATTAGAAACGCCGGTCCCGTTAGTTGGTACACGCAATTCACAGAGGTCATGCTTTGAACCACTTTCTAGATTATTTATTATCATATCGTTTCGTGGACCAATTTAGACGCTTGATATCAGGTTACCACAAACCCCCAAGGGTGTCATGCCGAACAACATAACAACCGCACGAGAGGCCAGCAGTTTGTTTCTTTTCCTCCAAATTAATGGAAGGAAATATTGGATATCATAAAGTAATAGGCCCTAATTATAAAGATGTTGTAAACTGCTTGCTGATTGAGTATCCTGACGTTTCCATCCTGCAGGAATGTCTTTGGGAAAGGTCCTACTATAGGATCGAAACGTCAGGTCCTCTTTTGTACAATTTAATCATTCGATTTGATCATTCGATATCAGATATGGTCACCGTAGTAAAGCTGTCCGTCTTAGCCGTGAGAAAATGTGGATGAAGCGTCTTCGGACTATTCAACCACATGGTCTCAACATCCAGGAGGGTAATGACTAACACCATGCAGCTTTCTGATGATCCTTCTTTTGTGTTCAGTCCTTCACACTTCTCTCTTTGATCTTTCCCCCTCTTCTCACTAATCCCTACCCTACTCCTTGCCCTTCTCTTTGATCTTTCCCCCTCTTCTCACTAATCCCTACCCTACTCCTTGCCCTTCCCTTTGATCTCTCCCTACCAGCTTCACTCTTTGTCCTTTGTTTCTCATCCGTGTCCGATTCACTCTATCCCCCCTTCCTTCGTGTACATGTATCTGTTTTGTCCTTGTCACTCTGCCTTTGAGAAAGGTCCTGCTAGGATCGAAACGTCAGGCCCACTAAATTTTAAAATTTAATTGAGAGAACAATTTTCTCAATGCTTCCAACTAGCGCCCCACAACTAGCACAGACAGCTGAGCATTTGGGAATACCTCTACCCAAGGGATGGTTAGCCTCATGTGGCTATAGATAGACCCCGATACGTCAAACCTGAGGCCAGGGTTCAAACCCCGTTGAAAAGAATCGTGTTTTTTTATTCCACAAGGATTTTCAACATTCCAAATTAGTTAAGTTTGTTTGAAAATCCTTCCGATAACTCTGGACAGACAAATGCATTACATTATAAGACTCCATGCCGGAATTCAATCACATTTTCTTAATAATGTTTTCCTTCAGCTTTGTAAATAAAAGAAAAAAAATAGTCTCGATCACTCGACAGGAAATTGTAACACATAGGCCTACCTGATGTTCCTGTGTCTTTAGCCGATCGAGGTTTTTCCCCCAAACCACTTAACACGAGATGAGCAATGTTCGTCTTGATCGCGTGACGCCGTCACCAACACTAACTTCCCCTTACTGTAAGACCGTGTTATAACGCAAGGTTGATCGTTTGCCAACACATACCGGTTTTGAGTTCACGTGCAACGAACCGAGTGTAACCGGAGATCAGATTTGCAATAAATATTCGGATGACGAAAGAGAGAGGGGAGAGAGAGGGTGGAGATAGAGAGAGGGGGGAGAGAGAGAGAGAGAGAGAGAGAGAGAGAGAGAGAGAGAGAGAGAGAGAGAGAGAGAGAGAGAGAGAGAGAGAGAGAGAGAGAGAGAGAGAGGGATAGAGAGAGACAGATGGAGAGGGAGAGGGGGAGAGAGGGTGAGGGAGTGCGAGAGAGGAGGAGGGAGGGAGAGAGATGGAGAGAGGAGGGAGGGAGAGAGAGAGAGGGGGGGAGAGAGGGGAGAGAGAGAGAGAGGGGGGATAGAGAGAGAGCGAGAGAGAGAGAGAGGGAGGGAGAGAGGGAGGGAGAGAGGGGGAGAGAAAGACAGAGAAGGAGACAGAGACAGAGACAAAGAGAGGGGAGTGAGAGAGAGGGGACTAGGGAGAGATAGGGAGAAAGAGATGGAAAAAGAGAGAGGAGAGAGGGAGAGAGAGAGAAAGGGGAGGTACAGAGGCAGACAGAGAGAAAGAGGCAGAGAGAGGAAGGGATTAAGAAAGAGAGAAAAAGAGATAGACAGAGGGATTGAGAAAGAGGGAGGAGGTGGAGAGAGACAGGCAAAATATGAGTGAGCCAGAGACAGAGAAAAAAAAGAAATAGCAGTTTGAAGGCGCGTAGCCAGGCAACGCAATGTTTATCATTGATTTACTGGACAGGGTATAATCGTGCGTCCGACCCCTTGATATTGCCTGCGTTTCGTCAGCCCAATGCAAACGTCTGCATCTACAACTCTCTTCCAAACTGTAACCATCGCTCGCTTTTCAATTATCCCATTTTCTCCCGTCGTTAATCTCCCCCCTCCCCCATTTCAGCGGTGGCATTTTGCTTGGCCGTCACCCTCTATTTATTTGTGTAGCCGTTCGCATGAGCTGTGTGCGGTAGACGTTTATCAACTTATAGAAACAACTGCTACCTCGTCCTTTTACAAGACACAATTTACGATGATGGAGGTCTGTAATAATCCTTGTCATATTTCCTTCCGATGATCTTCGTTTCCATCGTGAGATTTGTGACCATCTGGGAAACTTGTCGAAAGTGTGTCGACGGTTTCTCTGTTTGACAGATATTTCTCTGGGGGTGTGTTCCACCAGACTATACCGACCTGGTCTCCGTTCTGTCATACAGAACGATTGAGTCTGAAGCCAGACTTTCTTCTTGTTCTGATCCTTGTACCTGGACGTTATAATGGCTGCGTGACATCGAGAAAGGTCCTGCTGGGATCGAAACGTCGGGCCCTCCGAATTTTTGAGATTTGCATTTTGAGCAATATTGACAACGTCCACCTTGCATCCACTTTGAATGAAAGCAGAGGTGTGATCTCTGGGGCTATCGGCAGTGTAATGGTTGAATTGCTCTGACTGGTGCCCCACCCTGGCAAAGACTAGTTGACTGACTTGGGAAGGCCACCATCTAAGGGCTGGATAGCTCAGATAGTAAGAGCGCTGGTGTGCCAAAGACTAGTTGACTATTAGGGAAGGCCACTATGTAAGGGCTGGATAGCTCAGATGGTAAGAGCACTGGTGTGCCAAAGACTAGTTGACTATTGGGGAAGGCCACCATCTAAGGGCTGGATAGCTCAGATAGTAAGAGCACTGGTGTGCCAAAGACTAGTTGACTATTAGGGAAGGCCACCATCTAAGGGCTGGATAGCTCAGATAGTAAGAGCACTGGTGTGCCAAAGACTAGTTTACTATTACTAGGGAAGGCCACTATGTAAGGGCTGGATAGCTCAGATAGTAAGAGCGCTGGTGTGCCAAAGACTAGTTGACTATTAGGGAAGGCCACCATCTAAGGGCTGGATAGCTCAGATGGAAGAGCGCTGGTGTGCCAAAGACTAGTTGACTATTAGGGAAGGCCACCATCTAAGGGCTGGATAGTTCAGATAGTAAGAGCACTGGTGTGCCAAAGACTAGTTGACTATTAGGGAAGGCCACTATGTAAGGACTGGATAGCTCAGATAGTAAGAGCGCTGGTGTGCCACAGACTAGTTGACTATTACTTTATTATTAGGGAAGGCCACCATCTAAGGGCTGGATAGCTCAGATAGTAAGAGCACTGGTGTGCCAAAGACTATAGTTGACTATTACTAGGGAAGGCCACTATGTAAGTGCTGGATAGCTCAGATAGTAAGAGCACCGGTGTGCCAAAGACTAGTTGACTATTAGGGAAGGCCACCATCTAAGGGCTGGATAGCTCAGATAGTAAGAGCACTGGTGTGCCAAAGACTAGTTGACTATTAGGAAAGGCCACTATGCAAGGGCTGGATAGCTCAGATAGTAAGAGCACTGGTGTGCCAAAGACTAGTTGACTATTTGGGAAGGCCACCATCTAACTAAGGCTGGATAGCTCAGATGGTAAGAGCGCCGGTACGCAAAACCAGAGGTCTCGGGTTCAAATCCCGGTCCAGTCAGAGTTTCTTCGCCATTTTTCTTTCTGTTTTAAATTACTAAACGAAAAATCGATGCTACCTTTTAAGTTGGTAAGCAGTGTGTCTTCTATAAAGTTACAGGAATAACGACCCCGATCTACGCATCTGAAACTGTGAACCACGCTCTAGAAATTCTTGAAGATGTGGAGATGTAGGTCTCCAGAGCACCGCCCAAAACCACATAAATCAACCGTGGCCATGTTGCTGAAACCATTCAAACAATGATAATGACGAATAGCTTGTGATCCCGTGCCCCCGGTCGCACGGACCATCAATAACGAGTAATCACCTAGGACATCCTTTCACCTCCCATCCGTGATGTAATGCCAGTGCCTTCAGATTTAAAGTGAGATCGCTGGGAAGAACATTTATTTCTATCGAATCGTCGTCGTCTCGTCGATCCAGCCACGCAGCTGAATAGATGCAGTTTGGAAATAGCGCTTTAAAAGAGGCTAAGATTGTTAAGACTATTACTAGGGAAGGCCACCATCTAACTAGGGCTGGAAATCTCTGATGGAAGCTTAGAGCACTGGGTTCAAGTCCTGGTCCAGTCAAAGTTTTCATTGCCACAGATTTTCAAAAGTTCCCTGTCAGTTTTTCCCTTGTTTGTTTGACTATAGCTTTAAAAGTTAGCGATACATGTAGTTTGGGAATGTGATATGTCCTCGTGTTTAACTAGTGGATAGTACAACAGTGTTATAATGGTACGGTGGTTCGTGGGGTTAACTTCATGAAGTGAAGCCGTTTTCAGGTGTGTTACTGTGTAATGTTTACATTCGAAAAAGAGTAGTGTAATCACAAGTAGTGTAATCACAAGTTTCCCTACAGTGCCCGTGCAGTTTTTTTTCCAGAGCTGAAGTTCGTAGCTGTATGGTTTGTCGGGTTTCAATTGATTGTGTGCGACAGAAAATATCACAGCGTACATAAGTGAGAGGATATGACAGCTTTATCACGCCCATCATAATGGACCTTGATTGCAATTACTTTGAGGAATACCGGTAATGCTATTACCATCCACATCAATTCCTTCTGGTTGTAGCCTCCAAACTTGTAGGATCCCAGGAATGCCAGGGCTGTCCCCTTTAAGGGCATCTTGAGAGGTTGTTAGAGAGCAAGCTCTGCCTTGAGGGTTGAGGGGCGGGGTTGTCCCGGCACTTGCTTAGGTGTTGAACGCGCCTTGAGGGCGAGAGTCTAGCGGTGCGACCAGTCAGACAAGAATACGCCGACCACTGAGGCCCAAGGGCTCACGATGGACCACCCTGCGATCGATTGGCCTTAAATCGTGTTACACTGACCGTATAATTGCATTTAAGATGGCCTTAAGGTAAAAAGAGAAAAAAAGACTCCACTCACACGGTCCCGACCAAACCCCTGACCACATCCTTCTTGCATTGCTTCGTGTCGAGAAAAAAAAAGAAGCATTCAAGAAAATAGAATCGGCTTAAATCCAAGGAGTTTAGGAACTCGTGAATCTCGTGTCCAAAGGTGCAGCGCATGTTTAATTAAGTATTCTGGGCGCGGTTTATATTGCCTCTTCAGAGGGCCCGGCGTTTCGATCCTAGCAGCTAGGACCTTTCTTAGGCAGAGCATTTTATGGCCCTGTGCCCTCAATCCTGAATACAAGAAGATTATATGGCCTGATGTCTTGATGCGTTCGAGGAATTGAAGAACGTCCTATAGTCTATTCATCAGCTGTCCTCCTTTCATTTTATCCTTTCTGCTTGCCCTTCCCTTTGATCTCACCCTGGTCTGTCTAGTGTCTACCATCATTCCTCTTTGGATCCCTTCCCTACTGCTTGCCCTTCCCTCTGATCTCACCCTCGTCTGTCCACCAGCTTTCCTCCTTTGATCCCTTCCCTACTGCTTGCCCTTCCCTCTGATCTCACCCTGGTCTGTCTACCAGCTTCCCTACTTCGATCCCTTCCCTACTGTTTGCCCTTCCCTTTGATCTCACCCTGGTCTGTCTACCAGCTTCCCTACTTCGACCCCTTCCCTACTGTTTGCCCTTCCCTTTGATCTCACCGTAGTCTGTCTACCAGCTTCCCTCCTTCGAACCCTTCCCTACTGCTTGCCCTTCCCTTTGATCTCACCATAGAGATCTCACCCTG
Organism: Luidia sarsii; assembly: GCA_949987565.1. Taxonomy (NCBI): domain Eukaryota; kingdom Metazoa; phylum Echinodermata; class Asteroidea; order Paxillosida; family Luidiidae; genus Luidia; species Luidia sarsii. The sequence goes on from OX465115.1 coordinate 6,324,105, forward strand.
GTCTATCTACCTACTTGCACTTTCCTCCTTTGATCCTGTCCTGTTTAGAATCTTGGAGTCCCTTTCTCGAAGGCAGGTTGACAAGAACAAACATCCTTTTTGTATCTCGCTTTTGTTTTGATATTAGTCAAGAAGAACTTCAAGTATAGCTATGTCGTCAGGATTTTTAAAACCATGCTTACCTACTTTTCGGAAAAGAGTATTAACGCAGTGAAATCCTGCTATCTTCTCCATCTTCGCACTCATTTCTCAAATCGCTCATAATCGCGTAGGTACATAGCGTTTTATTTATTCACGTTTCTATTAGGTTATTCAAATTCTGGGTTATATTACTGAGAAAGGTTCTGTTACAGCAACGAAACCTCTGCACAAAACAAGTAACCTTTAAGATTTGCGTATTTCAGGTAAATGTCCGTAAACAGATCGTTGCATTTCTAAATTATTATAATTATTTCCATCAAGTTACTTTTCATATCGTTTTCCTTCATTTGAGTTTTAAAAACAGCATCCTTGAGAATTAAAGGTCCTGCAGGGATCGAAACGTCAGACCTTCTCATGTTTAGATTTTAAATGGTGTAGTTTCTTGTCCACGATTCTATTTCGTACAATCTCACGGTCATGCTGACTCTGCATTTGATCAAGGACCCTGTTAAGATCGAAACGTAAGGCACTTTGAATTCTTAAGACATTGCATTCAGAAAGTAAACCGTCTAATTATACTTCACACAACGAAAACGTGCAGCTCTCGAACAAGTTTTACGGCGTTCAGATCTGGTTCATATTACGAGACAAAACCCTTACGGAAAGTAGATGTACTTAGTCGCTTACCTTTTACAAAACTCCCCAGCTATCTGTCCGGAATACCTCCAGCTCTCAACGTCAGTTGCAACTTTGTATCTGCGTCCTGTGGTGTCTTGGTCGTCTCTTTAAGAAGAGGGGAGCTATAAGTCGACCTACCCGCACTCCAATTGGTACCCTGTTCCTCCCGCACAAATTGGTGTAATTTAGAGCTTAGGGGTCTGTGAATAGCTGGTTTATTGTCGGTACATGTACCCCTGTGGTGAGCGCACAAAGTTACCGCTCTGTACCTTAGGGGTAAACTCTGCCCTGACTCACGCTTTGTTCACCGAGTTCACCGGGGCCAAATGAAATGGTGTGGGCACCGTAGCATCGTGTGCAGTGTAAGTCTGGGGATTACGAGGCCCCGGATGTGGTGCATTTGTGCGCAAGAATGTGTGGGTGTCGTTTTGACATTATACGTTTTTATAAGCATTTCCGGACCCATTGTGTTGTACTTACATTAGGAATGTTTAACTCATTTTTGTACATCGTATGTAAGTCATTGCGATTACGAGTCCGGATGTATTTTATTTGTGCACAAGAGTGAATGGGTTCATTTTTATATTGCGTGTCCCTATTAGGTATTTCCAGTCCCACTGTGGTGTGCTTACAGCCACTCTAAATCGCTCAATACATTGATAACTTGTATGTCAAGCGTCTGTAAGTAATTGGGTCACGAATCCGATAGTAGGGTATTTTGTGCACACGACATTTCCTTCCCGCCTAGGCCCATGTATTATTTAGCTACATTTCCGGGACCATTGCGCTGTACTTGCAGTTACCTAATCGCTCACTGGATGTACAGTATGCTATGTTATCACACAAAAAGAACTCCTTAAATTTAGTGGGCCTGACGTTTCGATCCTAGCAGGACCTTTCTCAAAGGCAGAGTTTGAGAAAGGTCCTGCTAGGATCGAAACGTCAGGCCCACTAAATTTTAAGATTTACATTTTGGTAATTTTAGTCAGTAAGCAGTTTGCAACATTTTTGTATATCACAAAAAGAACTCCGATAAATGTCTTGCCAGGACTGAAATATTAGTCTCACTAAATCGTGGATGAATTTCTTTGGTTGATTTGTGGAACATGATCGAGCATGGTTTCATGTTGTTTGCAAGTTTCTGTCCCTGAAAATATACAGATGAACTGAAAAGTCTTTCTTCCAAAGAAACCCGAGCGTGTTAAAAATACTTCCTTTTTTAATCTTGAGTGTTCAATGTGCTTGTTGGCAGTCCATTCACTGCCTGAAACTGTCTAGCGCCCTCTCGTGACATTGCACTGATAGGACTGAATGCGTAGATCGTCAATAGAGGGCGCGCTTGCATTTAGACGGCTGCAGATTCAGCGCAGCGCACTAATTCAGCCTCCCTAGGTCACAGTGCAAAGGCACTTGAATTTACGTTCAATTATTTCTGATACTGGAAAATCTCAGATTTGGTGACGGTACTGAATTGTAGAATGAACCTCATTCTCTTTGATTCCGTTCAATTTTGGTTCAGTTAGCCGATTTCATTCTTGCTATACTTCCCCTAGAATAACAACAATCTCCGCTCTGGGCCTAGGCTACTGCGTCTCGACTAAATTATCGCAGGAGAGTAAACCAAAGCCTTCTTAGTCTTCTTACAATTTTTTTGTTCTCATTTTGACAAGGCCCGTGCCTCGTCTTGCAAGATCCGGAACGACATAATTATAAGCATACCCTGAGCTGTGAAAAGCCTCTTCAGTCTCTAGCAAGCTTTGTAAAACCATCCCACCGCTGTGTGAATGTCCCCCATCACGATGCCTGCTGGCTGGCTCGGGGTTTGTCGAGTTTTCTTCGGGTCGACTGCAGGCAGTGCGTGTATTCGGCGAAGCACAAATTCAATAATTAAAGGCGGCATGTACGAGCTACAAAAACGACCAATACATACCCAGTCGGTCTGCTCTCTGCAGACGTTGGACAAGAATCGTTTGAGAAATATTGGGTGTTTGTGATAGGTGTAAAACCAAATAAGATTTAAGGCTTTGCATGGTGGGTGAATCAATATATAGGAGGGTTTGCGGTGACACCATGTAACTATAAGGTCTCTTAAAGGAAGAGGTGTGGTTCTGAAAATAGCCTGAGTGGTAACTCGACGTTCCGACCAGTATGCTCTGGCTGTCATCAGGAGAAAAAAAATGTTTTTTACTTAGATTTGGAGCTTTTGAAATTTTGAATTTGACATTTGAAATGAGGACATACATCAGCGTGATGAAGTTTTGAATTTGTCATTCTGTCCTGGTCACATAACGTCCTCGTCATAAAATGTCCTGGTCATTCTGTTTTTTTACGACGTTCCTGGCAGGATCGAAACACCACACCATTGCATTTTGGTGATTGGTGACATTATAAATCATTATTATAATTATATCCCGAGGTGTATCAGAACAGCGTCGTCCCTCGGTCAGCCTCTCTCTGGATTTCCCTTCCTGGCTCATGTTTCCCCAGCCTACGATCTGGCCCTTTTTAAGAGGAATGTCAATTCCTATCTCCAGCTCAGCCTTCCTGAGTTCCTCTCTATCTCCTTCTTTTCTTATCCCTTAACCTTGAGCGGCTTGTTTTGGGCGAATTTGCCTAAAACTTATCATTAAATCCTATTCAGCTCGTGACCAATCACCATCGTCATCTGCCTTCCTGCTTTAGAAGTCTCTTGGCTGGTCTTTTCTCCAGACTCCAGACTCTAGAGCGTCCTAGACTCCTATCTCTTCCTGCGCACTATACACCTTTAACTCCTTCCGCACTTTCAGCACGTGGTAATTTCAGCCTTTTGTTCGCGCCCGGCGCCCGGGTATTGAACGTGACGTCAGACAGCGTACGGTCGATATGGCAACCCGCAGAAAAGCCGACATACTTTCCATTTACGTCTCATTAAATGTTGAACCTCCAACCTTTCTAACGAAGCATTTTGATGGCTTACTTTTTTATTCTTTCATATGGAAGACACAACATCACAACATCTAGCCTCGGCTATTTCAAACTGGCCGTTGGTGGGGTAGGTCACCAGACCATGATGGTCAAGTTCAGTGAGTGGACAGGGCGGACCTGTCACATTACAGTCATTCATGGCATGACCATGAGTCTGAATTTCACAGCGCAGACAAAGATCTGAGTCAGTGATACCTTCTTCTTTTCCAAAATGTAAATCGACCAGCTCAGGAAAGGTCTTGCTATAGGATCGAAACGTCGCCCCCTCTACATTACGACAACCTGAACATCACACGAATGTCCGTCGAACGAGCGCACGTGTAGTCCCTTAATCAATGCAGCGATAATCAGTTGAACATCCGCCTATCAAATCAAGGCACCCGACTAGTCGCCCCCCCCCCCCCCCCTTAGCGCGTGCCATGTGCGAAGGAGAGAGTGCAGCACATTTTTTGCACAGCGCGCACATTCGGCGAACAACGCGCGTGATCGTAGCACGAAGCGATGCATTGCATAGCGGCGTCACATCGCCGCGTACTGGAGCATTGACTATCGGGCTTTCTAGATGCCCCGATCCGGTTGGGGCTTTGAGGTAAGATTCACCTCCCAAACTCCCTTAATGTGTTAGCCAGGGCGTCTGACCGGGACCTCCCTATACCCTCCGTGCATGTTCGCGCACTTCTCTAATCTGCGCAATGATTTACGAGGCACATCCGTGGCCACGTCCAGCGCATCTATCGTGTTTCAGGACGGGAGTACATCAGCCCCTATTAAGCGCGTTCCCATTCCCTTCCCGTGTCGATTCCCTAACTCCCACATTCGCAGAAATGTCATGAAAAAAAAAGAACTCAATTCCCGTGGAATATGATGCACAACGCGACGAGGACACGTATAGGATGACGTCAAGGTTCATGAATTTCCATCTCCATGTGGACACTGTATCAGGTTCGATTTTTCTACATTATTATAAAATATCTCCGATATTTTTTTCCATTCTTGGCAGATTTATTAACTCTTGAGTATCGGAGGTTCTTGCAGACCAGTGCACCGTCCACCTCTGCCGACATCAAGTCGCGGATTATCTTAGGTGAGTTTTTGAAGTCTTTTTTAGTAGGATCGTGGGGGTAAGACGCGATAAAATTGTTTTCTTTCAAACTACCGCTGAACTATCCACAATTTTGAGCAATCTCTTACTATCCCTTTAATCAGTATCGGTCGAAATATGATTTTGAGATCATTTTGTGATCACAAAATCCCAGCTGTCGAAATGCTTTGGTCCAAATTACTTGCAATCAACTGCAAATAAAATATCTGATAAAACCCAGACCAAGTATTGGGCAAATAATGGTGCCAATACCTTTTTGGCCAACATTTGCTCAATATGATTAACATATTAGATGATTTTTTTCTTAAAATAGTTCAATACAGTGATTCAAACTTTAACAGATGCTTATTTCACAGAGGGGCACTTCAAATTACATTTTGTAAAGGTTTAAAATCGTCAGAAATAGTGGCTCCGCTTCCATTTTTTTCATTCGTCATTTTGTCGTAACTATCCATCCATCCAGTTTGTTTCTGGAAATCACACCACGGCGCACCGGCCTACGTAACTCATTCATGAAATGAACGACCAAGAATTCCAAATTTGATAAAAAGCCCCTCGCAAGAGGAGTCTTCATATTTCCCATGGGGATAATGTTTTTTTAGAATTTATGACATGGAGATTTAGCATTAGGCTTGTGAGTAATGCAGTGCGTCGATGCTTTTATCCAATTTGGAGATCTTTTACTAAGCTTGTCACTTGCATCGGTTTTAGTCCATGCCTCGTATTCAAGATGTTTAACACGACGGCGCGCTGCATGGCTTTATGACTGTCACTATATAGCCTGCCTCATATTGCTCGTCCGAGGATGTAGCTCCCTCGTTAAAGGATTGGATATGCTTTACATGTTCGGTATCTCAACGAGGCAAGGCGAACGATGTAAGATACGATCAAAGTCGTCTACCTTTGGGAAAAGGTCGAACGAAATGGAAGCATTAGGTCCCTTTCATATAGTTTCTGGTCATTCTACGCTCTAAAAAAACATCGGATTACATTTTTTCAACTGTTTTTTTTTTGCATTTGTCCTTAAATAAATTAAATACATTCAATGGTATTAAACTAAGGTCGCGAATCGGAGTGCATTAGTATTTTGGAAATCATAAATTAATCATCATCTTGATTTTACAGTAGGCCTATAGCGTGAATATTATGGGCTAGTTTTAGCCTTTACTTCAAAGTTGGTATACATATCAACCAGTAGACCCGTAATAGTCATCAGTCAATACAAGCCAGTCAAATTCAAATCAAACTCCCAACATCTATAAGCATTTGTTTTCTTCACCCAAAACTCTTTCCCCATCGTGTTTACAACGAAAAGCCGTTGCTGAATCCCGTTGGCATCATAAATCCACTGCGTTCTACCTATATAAAGCGGTTCACGTGGTTCGTGTAGGGACTCGTTTTAAACACTCCACCCCGTCGCAATATGCATTTATCCAAAGTGCCCGCAGAGGTAAGTCCAATATTCCAGCTTCGGCCGCCCGGGGGGGAGGGTCAAAGGTCGAGGAGGAAACCCGGACATCCTGTTCCGAGCACTCACAACACGGCCCGAGCCCCGGCTAAGTTTAATGAATGGAAATTGCGAGGGGATCTCTCCCTCTCTCTCTCTCTGTCTCTAGCTGACTTTCTCTTGGTGCAGGGCCAAAGCTCGTGCTAATGTGACCGTGACTGGTAAGCGCGGCGTCGCGGGCGAGTAATCACCTTTAGTGGTTTGTCTCCTGCGGCCAAACTCGGATGGGAAATACGATTAACGGGAAATGAACCAACGGTACATCAAGGGCTGTACATAAATTATACTCCCCACTTCAGGAAAAAAAAAATCATATTCATTTACACAGACGAAAGACAGAGGGTACGACGTTCCGATCCTAGCAGGACCTTCCTCAAAGTATAGACAGCCAAATCTTAAAAGAACATCGAATTGGAAATCATACCAGTGAAAACAAAAATTTATGGTACTTTTACACAGTCTTTTTGCAACAGAAAACCTCCGATTGGACACTCACATGGTCTCCATGGAAGATTGGGTAAAATTGGTCGAAGTTCGCACCAAAAAACGGAGACGAAATTGTTGACTATTTAGAGAAGGCCACCATCTAAGGGCTGGATAGCTCAGATGAAAGAGCACTATAGTACACAAAAACCAAAGGTCTCGGGTTCAAGTTCCGGTCCAGTCTTATTCTTCTTTTCAAAAACTGATGAATAATACTTTTCATAGCTTGCAGCATGACCAAGTATAAGTAAGAAATTCTGGCTAACTTAAGAATCCCTTGCTTAAGAAGCAATGTAAAGTACCTTTTGCTGACCACACTATAGCGCGAGGCAAGACGGTATTGGGCAAAATCAAAATCAAAAAAAGATTTTTTTGGTATAGACCAATTCTGTATCTTCCAGAATGGCAAGAAACCAGCCTCAAATCTTGCCAGTCTGCCTTAGCTTGAGAAAAGTCTCGCTACATCGAAAAATAATCCTTTGCTCAACACTAAAGGTCTAATGATCAGAAATGTGAGTTTGTAATTATTTTTTACCGGCACAATCAAACAGCTTTTACCAGTTGATATTTTTGCCAATATTTGGAAAAATGTTAGTTGAACAATACCCAACATTTTGTCAAAATGTTAGTTGAATAATGCCCAACATTTTGTCAAAATGTTAGTTGAATATGGACTAACATTTTTTTAAGTATAAAACAAAGCTGTTCGATAATTCCAAATGCCTAGTGCTTATATACTAGTAAATACAAGAACTAAGTTTAATGCCCTCAGGATTATGCAAAATGCAGAGTGCGTAAAACTTGTATATTTTAATGAAATTCGTTATTAGATTTCCCCCCCTCCTCCCTTTTCCCGGCGTGCGATGAACTTTTGGGAGGAAATTTGATCCGGGAAGGGGTAGGATGTAATGACGCAGAACGGGACTACGTAAATGGAGCAGGCCAAGACGACGGGCAAGAAGACGGGCTGAGAATTGCCAGAGTGAGATCCAGTCCGCCATTCGGTCTTGTAGTCTCGTTTTGCTCGTCCATTTATCCAATTAAGTCAGGAGAATCTCGATTTAAGACCCTGTGGAGACAATTTGTATGCGATTGTGGGTGCATGTTTGTGGCTCATATCCATAAGTAACGCAATAGAATGGCCAGAAATCGGCATTTAGCGCCGCATCTCTTTGAGGGCAAGTCGTGCCTCCTCTCACCCCTCCCCCCCCCCCCTTTGCAAAAAAGAACAGATTATTGTATATACGCATAATATCAGTGAAATTAGAATGCTAACCGCCTATAGGGCAGGGCGAACGAACCGGGTACCCGAAACCCGACCGACGTGAACGGGTACCCGAAAGAGAGCCAGGATGCATTTGTATCGATGCCTCGCTCTTAAAGACCAAGGTACTGTCTTCGCCAGCACCGGCCGAAGGTCCCGTTAGCTTCGTGGATGGGCCCTTCCAGTGTATGTGACACTGTGTGGAGCTAGCTCGGATTTTGTTTACCACAAACGTTTGTGTCGCCGGAATTCTCAAACTCCGAGCATCTACGGAACCCGTTTTTTATCGCTTGGTCTTTTGCCCAACCTCCGAAAACGGAAAACATCGGTCTCCTCGATACCTTGGTTTTCGGTTCATTCTTAATTAAGTTTTGCATTGAATTCGGGTACCCGATGATATCCAAAAACGTGTGTACCCGATGATATCCGAAATCCGGGTACCCGATGATATCAACAATTCGGATACCCGATGATATCCAAAAATGTGTGTACCCGATGATATCCGAAATCCGGGTACCCAATGATATCCGGAAATTCGGGTACCCGATGATATCCAAAAATTCGGGTACCCGATGATATCGGAAATTCGGGGATCCAGAGATATCGGAAATTCGGGTACCCAATGACATCCAAAAATTCGGGTAACCGATGATATCGGAAATTCAGGGATCCAGAGATATCGGAAATTCGGGTACCCAATGATATCCAAAAATTCGGGTACCCGATGATATCGGAAATTCGGGGATCCAGAGATATCGGAAATTCGGGTACCCAATGATATCCCAAATCCGGGTTCCCGAATTCACGCAATTTTTGCCATGCAGGCTGAACATATCACCGCCTTGCTGAGTTCAGTGGTCGGTTGACTCGACTTTTCACTCAGCCAGCTGTCTCGAGACAAACCCTTGCTCTATTCACGTCAACCCTGTCCCGATGAGGAGCCTGTGTCTTCCGACTGTCGCCTCAAAGCAGACAAGATCCACGGTTCAAGGACTCGACTTCAGCTCCAGTTCACAAATTCATGCACCGAATTCAAGTGCAGCCCATAATTAAGTCAGCACTATTTCATTACGGAACCAACCACAACAATATGAAACACAGAAAATGTGGCCGAGGAAAAAAATGTCTAGTTTTGGAGTGCACCGCCGATCTTGAAAACTGCTCACGTGATAACGGCCGCATTATAACTCGTCTGCATAAGATGGGAGTTTGCGGCGAGATTCGTCAATAATATGCGGTTAAATTATTAATAACTGTGGTCGGGCATTTCCTGTGGTTGCCGTGAGCTTCATAATTTATGCATGGAGTTAGCAGCCAGCTGCCATCCTGACGCGTTGTAAGAACATCCTCTGTAATGCTCCCATCTCCGGGGATATAAATATTTCCTCCCCCCTCCTCCTCTTTCTCCCTCCCTCCCTCCCTCCCTCCCTTCCTTCCTCCCTAAAAAAATACCCGCGGCACTCCCTCACGCGGTTCGATCCGAACAACTCGACCATTACAACGCGAGCAGTTCTGCACCATCGGGCCTTGCTCACTGCTGGTGACGTCACACCTCCGCGCATGCGCAGTCTCCCCTCGATGTTTTTCTTATCGTGTATTTGGTGGCGTGTGTGTGTGTGTGTGTGGGGGGGGGGGGTCTGTGAAATGACACTGAGGCCAGGAGTCCCTCAGGCTTGAATGTTGTCTTGGTTCAGACGCCTGGTGAGCGAGCCTAGAGGCCGGCCAACATCTGAATATTTTTACGCTATCAATCCACCCTCAATGCCAAGTGTAGAGACATGCGTGCCAATGCACGCTATGTGATTCTTGCAATGTCCCCTCAGCGCGTCGTGAGCAGACCCGTGTAGTATAATTATGAGGAGGGAATCTTACAAGAATACAAATAATGTTGCCAGCTATTTACCGTCGCCAATGTCCAAAATGCAAAACTCATCAAAAATGCAGAGGGCCTGACATTTCGATCCTTGCGGGAGCTTTCTCGAAGGCAGGATGACAAGGATACAACATTATAGGAAGGGCAGATGCAGTAGGGTATTGATAACAGAGGCCCGCTTTCTCGCTCCTCCCTCGCTGCAGCGCGCTGGTACCCGGCTATTTGAAAGCGCGCATGGTACAAACGTAACCCAGTTAAAAATACTGCACGTGGAAAGCGAATGGGTGGTAGGCCTACTGAAAGCACTACATCATACAACGTGAGGTAGGTTACCAGACCATGATGGTCAAGTTCAGTGAGTGGATAGGGCAGACCTGTCACATGGCAGTCATTGATGACATGACCATGAGTCTGGATTTCAGCACACGGACTGAGATACACCCGCCACACACACACACACTTTTTCAAATTGACCATCGGCACCAGACTACAGTCAGTTCTGGGCTCTGTTCCCCAAACCCGGCTTGTGCCCAGGCTCTGGCTTCGTCTCTGTTATCCAAAAGCAGGTTGGAATTCTTTGTTTAAGTTAGAAGCTTTAGATTCTTTGTTTAAGACGCAGTATTATACATTCAAAAACGAAGCCAGAGGCCTCCCGTTTTCACTCCTTGTAATTCAAAATGGAGCCAGGAAAGTAGGCAAAGTCGGAGTCTGAGCCTAAGCTGGGTTTTGGAAAAGGGCCCAGGACTCTCCTAGAAGGTTGTAATATCACGGGTTGTGTTCAAGGTAAAGGCTACGATGACCTTCGTAGCCATAGGCATGTATAATGTAGATGCATGTATGATGCAGTGTGTACGTGCACAGCATACACACGATGTGTAGTCTCCTATACGAGTCCGAATGTTCTCAGAATGGAAGTCGATATTGCAGGTCAACCTTGACTCCCTTCTGACAAACCTTCAAGGCGGGCATGGCGAAGGAATAACGGTAGGGTTCGATCGCTTCACTATATCAACAGTAGGAGCCGTGTCGTTGACGGACATAGATTCACTTGTAGAATGTAGCATTGACTACAGCATACGCCCTCCCCAGCGCTCATTGTCAACCAAAATGCTGATGAATGTGTACGAGGGGGACAAGGTCACTGTTATTGTCCAACGGCGCTCTCAATAATCGTGCGCATCGCGTCCTCGCTGCATGTTGTTCTATACCGCGACATGGTGGCGGGTTGATTGTGAAGAAGCCACGATGTTGTTTCGTGCCTTTGGCCTCAGCTATACCTGCGATGGGAGACAGTTTCCTGTCGGTAGACTAAAAATACCTCTCCATTTGTTGAGAAATCCGGGTGTTTTTTTTTTGATAGATACCTCTACCTCCATGGATAGAGTAGGCGTGTCTGGTGTGGTAATCTGTCGCTCGATCTCAGTCAGTGGCCGCTGCAGCATTTTTTTTGTTCCCTCTAGGCAGAAGACATTGTAACCCTTGACCGTCTGTGGCTGGACAATGAATCCTTGCTGTGTTCCTTAGGGTAGAGTAATTTCTGTGTGTCCTTGCAACTTCTTCAGCGGGGATTATTTTACAGCGTGGGTTGTGTGGCTTTTTGTGTCCTCTCCCTCTTCTCTTCCCCTCGTGGGATTTCAAAGCACCGGCCTCCCTAGCAGTCGCTGTGAACGACAATAGGATTCCTTTAAAGCCTCTTTATTCCATGGGAGGAATATATCGATTGACAAATTTCTCTATCGTAATGACACGTTGGCAAGTGTAATATATATAATGCACAGCCCCCGGTGGGTTTGTTTCGAAAATACATCATTCATACTGTTTTTCAACTGATAATTTGTACCTACTGTAAAACACCAAAATGTTGTCAAAAATGAATTGCTTACTGACCTCAAGTGACAAATAATTATGCAAATCTTGAACATGTAGCGGGGGTCTGACGTTTATATCGTTGCATAATAGGACCTTTCTCAAAGGCAGAAATAAAATGCATCCATTTTGGATAGTAGTTCATTTGTGTGGGGTGAATTCTAGTTTATGGATTTTTTTTCATTCTGCCTTTGTGAAAGGTCCCGGTAATTTTGAAATTTCAGGCTCTCTACATTATATTTATCTGTGATTTGAATTCACATTCAAATGGGTTATTCGTCGGAAGTTATACGAATGGTCTAGAACGTTTGCGCTGACATTGTAATTAAGTCATCTCTTTAGAGATGGGAGTGGCTCTAAGAAAAACCGATACGTCATCGTTTGGGCAGTGTGATGTGCTCAGTAAAAAAGAAACGACACAGCGTGCAAAAAGGAGTTTACTTTAACCGAATTATTTGGCCAACTATTGTTCTGGTATCCATCGGAAATCATGCTTGAATTCGTATTTCATATCCTAAAAAACAGGGAAGTTTTCAAACCATACTCTTGGACAATCATTACCGTCGTCATCCAATATCGCCTTTTTCTATTTCTGTCGAGGATTTACCCTCTGTGACTTCCGGGTCCCAAACATGACCGTCTGGCGTAGAAAAAGTAGAATATAGCCAGCATTCTGCTATATGTATTGCGTCCAAATGGATGTCAATGTATGAAACACGAACCCGGAGCACAAGCCACGGATTCAAATGACATCCTGAAGTCTGCACAAACTAGATTGATATTGGCAAGACTGTTACACGTGGATATAGCGACTACATGTGCCCGCGTTATAGGAGATTGTTCTTTGGAAGAAAAGATTGGAGGATCTTTTGGAAAAACCGGACTCGATACTGTGTCCCCCTTTTTCAATAATTGGAAAGCAGATTTGAGGGAAATATTAGCCTGTGGACGTGAGACGTAGATGCATGTCTTGACTTGGATTGCAAAAATAGGACACGCGCGAGAATGCATGGTGATGTGAAGGTTTGTAGGGTGCATCACAATCTTTCAAGAATGAGTTTTGCTCTGATGAGAAGAGGTATACCTCAACATTGTTGGGCAGTTTGTGATTGCCACGCAATCTCCAACCAATAGTTAGTGAATGAGATTTGAAGGTTTACAGGTGGAATCACAAAGTATGGCATGCTTGCAGTGACACCATGTGTCACCATGTGTCACTCTTGCAAGAATGAGTGTGGCTCTGAGAAGAACTTGTAACTCAACGTTTTGGGGCAGTGTGTGATTGCCATGCAATCTCCTACCAATTGGTGAATGAGATTTGAAGGTTTGCATGGTGGAATCACAATGTAGCATGCTTGCAGTGACACCATGTGTGTTTGCTAATCTCTTTCGAGACTAGGCTAAGTGTGGCTCTGGGAAGAGTCGGTAACTCAACGTTTCGTACAGTGTGTGCTCTGCCCGTCGTCGGGAGAAACTTCCATTGTAAAATGTCTCAATGTGTGTGTTTGCAGCCAAGCTCATCTATAATTTCTGGCTTTTTTACCGTCATTTGTCAACGTCGGAATAGTGCTGTATACTATAGTGCATGAATGCAGATTTGACTGAGTGCGGGTCGATTGTACATTGTTTGGACCGGGTAGTATTCTCAATGCCGTAAAACCATGTAATTAAGTTAAGTTACTTGCCTGAGATGTCTGCACTAGAAAGCAGGAGTCGCGGGTTCGAATCCCTCCCGAGCTGCATGTGTTTTTTTTTTCATAGCAGGCAGTTGTGCAAAGCACTTAGCATACAATGGTAACTAGACATTATTTTACCGACAATAACGCTACAAGTTTGTTCAGAAAGTGGGTTGAATATTGCTCAGTAAACATGACAGAGTAGGAGCCTTGAAGAGGCCTTGAAAGATTTTCTGGGTGAAATCTTCAGCCTGAATCACCCTGAACGTTGCATGAAAAGGCCGCGTGGTTCTACCTATTGTTGGGGAACGTGGTTTGGAGGAGGTTGTGTTCGAAGGAGCGGCTTGAGAGGAGTCTACGAGTCAGCGAAGACTCCCAAAGGCTCGGGTGGGCGTGAGTCATGCCAAGATCTCTCGACTCGGGACATTTGAGCCAGAATTTGCATTTTCTGCAGACGGCGGCGTGTCCTAGCGCTAAAAAAAAACCGAACTTTGGGGGAGGGGGGCTGGTGGGGGGAGATCCAGTCACCCCGATAAATAAATAGGCCTGGGTTATTAATTTAGTAATACCGATGACCAACAAAATGTGGTTGATCACAGTAGAGATTTGGCTGTTGGCCCACAAACAGCTGAAGATAGCTGGCCAGATAGACGCGGGTTGCCTAATGAAGAGGGAGGCTACAGTTTCGGGTGTTTAGGGGTCGCTGGGTTGCCTTCAAACAGCTGAAGATAGCTGGCCAGATAGACGCGGGTTGCCTAATGAAGAGGGAGGCTACAGTTTCGGGTTTTTAGGGGTCGCTGGGTTGTCTTCAAACAGCTGAAGATAGCTGGCTAGGTATAGACGCGGGTTGCCTAATGAAGAGGGAGGCTACAGTTTCGGGTTTTTAGGGGGTCGCGCATGGGTTGCCTTCACACAGCTGAAGATAGCTGGCTAGGTATAGACGCGGGTTGCCTAATGAAGAGGGAGGCTACAGTTTCGGGTTTTTAGGGGTCGCTGGGTTGCCTTCACACAGCTGAAGATAGCTGACCAGGTAGACGCGGGTTGTCTAATGAAGAGGGAGGCTACAGTTTCAGGTTTTTAGGGGGTCGCGCATGGGTTGCCTTCACACAGCTGAAGATAGCTGGCTAGGTATAGACGCGGGTTGCCTAATGAAGAGGGAGGCTACAGTTTCGGGTTTTTAGGGGTCGCTGGGTTGCCTTCACACAGCTGAAGATAGCTGACCAGGTAGACGCGGGTTGTCTAATGAAGAGGGAGGCTACAGTTTCAGGTTTTTAGGGGTCGCTGGGTTGCCTTCACACAGCTGAAGATAGCTGGCTAGGTAGACGCGGGTTGCCTAATGAAGAGGGAGGCTACAGTTTCGGGTTTTTAGGGGTCGCTGGGTTGCCCTCACACAGCTGAAGATAGCTGGCCAGGTAGACGCGGGTTGCCTAATGAAGAGGGAGGCTACAGTTTCGGGTTTTTAGGGGTCGCTGGGTTGCCTTCAAACAGCTGAAGATAGCTGGCCAGGTAGACGCGGGTTGCCTAATGAAGAGGGAGGCTACAGTTTCGGGTTTTTAGGGGTCGCTGGGTTGCCTTCACACAGCTGAAGATAGCTGGCCAGATAGACGCGGGTTGCCTAATGAAGAGGGAGGCTACAGTTTCAGGTTTTTAGGGTTCGCTGGGTTGCCTTCAAACAGCTGAAGATAGCTGGCCAGATAGACGCGGATTGCCTAATGAAGAGGGAGGCTACAGTTTCGGGTTTTTAGGGGTCGCTGGGTTGCCTTCAAACAGCTGAAGATAGCTGGCTAGGTATAGATGCGGGTTGCCTAATGAAGAGGGAGGCTACAGTTTCGGGTTTTTAGGGGTCGCTGGGTTGCCTTCAAACAGCTGAAGATAGCTGGCTAGGTATAGACGCGGGTTGTCTAATGAAGAGGGAGGCTACAGTTTCGGGTTTTAGGGGTCGCTGGGTTGCCTTCAAACAGCTGAAGATAGCTGACCAGGTAGACGCGGGTTGCCTAATGAAGAGGGAGGCTACAGTTTCGGGTTTTTAGGGGTCGCTGGGTTGCCTTCACGCAGCTGAAGATAGCTGGCTAGGTATAGACGCGGGTTGCCTAATGAAGAGGGAGGCTACAGTTTCGGGTTTTTAGGGGTCGCTGGGTTGCCTTCACACAGCTGAAGATAGCTGGCTAGGTATAGACGCGGGTTGCCTAATGAAGAGGGAGGCTACAGTTTCGGGTTTTTAGGGGTCGCTGGGTTGCCTTCACACAGCTGAAGATACCTGGCCAGATAGACGCGGGTTGCCTAATGAAGAGGGAGGCTACAGTTTCGGGTTTTTAGGGGTAGCTGGGTTGCCCTCAAACAGCTGAAGATAGCTGGCCAGGTAGACGCGGGTTGCCTAATGAAGAGGGAGGCTACAGTTTCGGGTTTTTAGGGGTCGCTGGGTTGCCTTCACACAGCTGAAGATACCTGGCCAGATAGACGCGGGTTGCCTAATGAAGAGGGAGGCTACAGTTTCGGGTTTTTAGGGGTCGCTGGGTTGCCTTCACACAGCTGAAGATAGCTGGCCAGGTAGACGCGGGTTGCCTAATGAAGAGGGAGGCTACAGTTTCGGGTTTTTAGGGGTCGCTGTGTTGCCTTCAATCGAGTCTCGCGAAGTCTCCTCCTTATTTTTGGAGCTGGCTATTTCGAGGCGTTTAATTTGAAATACGATCTGATTGTGTGCCCCTATCTGGGTGTGAGACCACGTCATATAGAAATGGACTGAGAATTGATCGAATAAAAACCCGCACTCATTATTCTTCAAGTCACCTTGATCCCCCCCCCTCTCGTCCATTCCCCTCTTCGTTATGAGCTCGAAATATGAAGTAATTGGTTTCTGCTCTGAGAATAATTTCTCAAATTGAAAGCCCTCTTTCCCCCCCCCAAAAAAAAAAATATCTAAAAATGTCGGAAAGGTTGAGCGGTGCCTTTCCACGACTGGAATGCAACTCATTTAAAAAAAAAAACCGCACCGCTAAGAACTCTTGTAGCAGAATAGAATCAATGCCTATTGACGGTTTGAAAGCTTTGGGCTAGAAATAGATTTCTTAAATAGATTCCTCCGACTCGTTTATTGCAGACATTGCTTTGCGTGCTTTTGTCGCGCGTGGCAGACAGACGCGATTCATCGAAGATCGCTCAATTCCACTCCCAAAAAAATCTGTTCGCGGTGACCCCACCCCTCCTCCCCCCCCCAAAAAAACAAAAAAACCACAAAAATACTTCCAAACGACCCGGTGTCCTGCCAAAAAGTGTCCCTGCCAAATACTGTCCGCTCATTAGCATACTGATCGCTGATTGGTTAGCGTTATGACTAGGATTAGGGTCGTTAGGGTTAGGGTTTGGATTAGAATTAGGATTGGGATTAGGATTAGGGTTAGGATTAGGGTTGTTTGGGTTAGGGTTAGCGTTACGGTTACAGTTAGGGTCCAACGATACCAAAGTGCCCAACGTTGCGTGTGTTAGGCCAGCAACCATACAAAATGCGTGTGTAGTGCGCAACCATACCCCAACCACGGTGGTTGAATGTCATACGTATTGGACCAATCAGCGATCAGTATGCTAATGAGTGGACACTATTTGGCAGGGGACACTATTTGGCATGACACCGGGTAGTGTCGTTGTGAAAAGCGCCCGCGTGATGACGTCAGAAAATGGCGACTTCCCAACACTGAGTGTTCGAGCATTGCACATTGGATTGTTAATTTAAAGTGAAGTGCATCAGTAACGCTCGACCATTTTTATGTGACCAGTCGCATCCCGCGTAAAAAAAGGGCATTCCATGTATACCGCCGATATAAGCCACGTTTGAAACACTCAGCGTATGTCCTCGATAACTTGAAGCCTGTAATTCTCTGTGAGTCTTAAGAGTCGAAGGTTAGATAACTGATGACTTGCTTAGTTAATTATCAATGCAGACGAACACAATTAGGGCCTACATTTAGGTGAGATGTAATTAACATGAGCATTGATTGTTCTGCAAGTTAATTGACCCTTGATCATTCAGTGCCAATGTGAACGAGGAATCACCCAACGGGAAAGTCATGCGTGTTACCAGAAATTCAGACGAATGTTACTATGACTACCGCGCCGAGTCTCTTGGCTCTTGACCTTGGTTACCATGGGGACATCGATAGACGGAAGTCGTGGCAATTGCAGCACCCAACACTCAGATATTGAAGTCATGTGACATTCTTGTAGAAGTGAGAGTTTGCATAGCTAGAGAGCTGCCCAGTCATCCATACCGCTAGCAGGTTCTCAGCAGGCAGGTGATACATGTACTCCCAACTTTAAAGCCACCAGAAGTAAGAACGTGGCCTTCTCTTAAAGAAGGTCATTTTTTTAAATGAAATTTTGACCCTGCCCGTCATGTCTCGTGTCGATCAATACCTTCAAGTCCCGATCCAGTGAAATTTTCTTTGTCTTTTCTTCGAATGCAAAACGTTTGCGAACAACACTCTGACTTGTGTGACAACAAGTTCATAAAAATGTAAAGTAGGCCTATCTGACCTTTGACCATAGCAGGACTCGGCCTTCGGGAAAGGTCAAGCTTGGATCGGAACGCCGGGTCCTATTAATGATTGTGATTGACAAACATGTTGCGAACTGCTTATTGATTCAGTTGACCCAAACTCTAACAGAATGGAGAGCAGGACGATTGTATAGGTCCTGTCACCAGGCCTTGGACATGCGCAGTGAGATGCTATCGGTAAAGTCTGCTTTCTCGCCTGAGTATGTGGAGGTTGTCGTGAGGCACGATGTATGCAGAACACTAAATCGAGCTCCCATTGAACACTGTACAAAAACACTCACTTTCAAAGCCAATTATCTCATGCCCAAAAGTCTCTCAGTTCTTGTCGCTATACTTAAAATTGTAGTTTGGACCTTCATCTCTCAGATTCTTTTCAATTTTAGTGCTCTTGGCCTATTAGATTTTTTGCTAATTACCCACAGAAAAAAAACACCCCCAAAATGTGTAGCCGTCCAAGCCGAATTTCTGCAAGGATTTTGGGATGGACCCCTCCACTTCCACAGCCAAATAGGGCCACATTTAAAGCCAGATATTGTCCAAATTACATACCAAATTGAAGAGTGAACCCCCAGGTTGTCTTAAGCTTCACTTGTTCTACAATGTATCAGTTAATTAGCCTCCAAAGACCCCTTATTAAAAAAAAAGTTGTGGGTACACACTTTATGATAATCAGCTCGGCGGAGCCATCTTGGATGGATTTTGTGTGCTGCACCCCGATGTGTTTTGGATGGAGTACGGGCGATGTTACTTCTGCCTAACTGGTCTTTCCGACCACCCCGCGCCACCGAACATATCACATTATCAGCGTGGGCACGTATGGACGTCTGCCAGGCCATGGTCAGACCGCCAACGTGACCTTAACGCGGGTCATTCAAGTGGGTCAGACTGTTGCCCGACCAACCCCCCAAAAAAGGGATTTTCGTGATCGGTGGTTTTCCCCGCGAAGGGTCTTGCTGCACTGGTTCGTGAGGTGGATCTACCTCTGGGTCGGGTTACCTCTGATGTACCTCCCACTTGTCTTGGGCAGATTATTGTTTGGTGGTTGAGCGGATGTTGTCAAGGATGCTGTGTATCTGCTTTCTGTTTGGCTCTTGCTCTTTACTCTCTCCCTCTCTCCCCTCTCTCCCCATCAGTCTCTCTCTATCCCTCTCTCCCTCTCTCCATCTCTCTCACCCTCTCTTTCTTCCTCTCTCTCACCCCCTCTCCCTCTCTCCCCTCTCTCCCCTCTCTCCCCATCAGTCTCTCTCTATCCCTCTCTCCCTCTCTCTATCTCTCTCACCCTCTCCCCTCTCTCTGCCTCTCTCTTTCTTCCTCTCTCGCTCTCCCTCACCCTCTCTCCCCTCTCTCCCCATCTGCCTCTCTCTATCCCTCTCTCCATCTCTCTCACCCTCTCCCCCTCTCTCTGCCTCTCTCTTTCTTCCTCTCTCGCTCTCCCTCACCCTCTCTCCCCTCTCTCCCCATCTGCCTCTCTCTATCCCTCTCTCCCTCTCTCCATCTCCCTCACCCTCTCCCCCTCTCTCTGCCTCTCTCTTTCTTCCTCTCTCGCTCTCCCTCTCCCTCTCTCCCCTCTCTCCCCATCAGTCTCTCTCTATCCCTCTCTCCCTCTCTCCATCTCTCTCACCCTCTCTCCCCCCTCTCTGTGCCTCTCTCTTTCTTCCTCTCTCGCTCTCCCTCACCCTCTCTCCCCTCTCTCCCCATCAGTCTCTCTATCCCTCTCTCCCTCTCTCCATCTCTCTCACTCTCTCTCCTCCTCTCTCTCTGCCTCTCTATTTCTTCCTCTCTCGCACTCCCTCACCCTCTCTCCCCCTCTCCCTCTCCATCTATCTCTCTATCCCCCTCTCTCTCTCTCCATCAGTCTCTCTCTCTATCCCTCTCTCTCTCCCTCCCTCTCTCTCCCCCTCTCTATCTTTCTCCATCTGTCTCTCTCTGCCTCCATCTCTCTCTCTTTCTCTCTCTCTCTCTCTCCCTCTCTCTCCCTATCTTTATCTTTCTCCATCTGTCTGTCTCTCTGCCTCCTTCTCTCTCTCTCTTTCTCTCCCACCCCGTCTCTGCCCTCCTTCTACCCCCTCTGTCTTTCTCTCTTTCCCTTTCTGAAACAAGAGACTTGACAATGAGAGTCCCACACAGTCTAGGCCATCCTTTCTTCATCAGGATTGGGTCTCCAGATACAGCATCGTATTTCCTGTCTCCACCAACCGTTGGAGAGTTCCCTCGTAATCAGAGAAACAAGTTGAGGTTTTAGGACCGATTTGGAATCACACATTTCAGCCCGAGGCGAAGATAATGTCTTAGAATGTCTCTCTGCGTTCCTTTAAGCTCCCCTATATGGCACGTGCTTCACATTCACCTGCCAAAGTAAACCCGTACTCTAACCCAGGGGAACTGAAGCTTGTTTGAAACCGGAATCGCGTATAGATCTTTAGCTGAAAGTTTATTGCTCTGTCAAAGCAAAGAGTCCTCCAACTGTCTCTTTCTCTTTCTGTCTGTCTCTCCTCCTCCTCCTTCTCCTCCTCCTCCATCCTCTCTCATCGCCCCTCTCTCATTGCCTCTCCCTCTCCCTCTCCCTCTCCCTCTCCCTCTCCCTCTCCCTCTCCCTCTCCCTCTCCCTCTCCCTCTCCCTCTCCCTCTCCCTCTCCCTCTCCCTCTCCCTCTCCCTCTCCCTCTCCCTCTCCCTCTCCCTCTCCCTCTCCCTCTCCCTCTCCCTCTCCCTCTCCCTCTCCCTCTCCCTCTCCCTCTCCCTCTCCCTCTCCCTCTCCCTCTCCCTCTCCCTCTCCCTCTCCCTCTCCCTCAACCTCTCCCTCTCCCTCTCCCTCTCCCTCTCCCTCTCCCTCTCCCTGTCCCTCTCCCTGTCCCTCTCCCTCTCCCTCTCCCTCTCCCTCTCCCTCTCCCTCTCCCTCTCCTCTCCCTCTCCCTCTCCCTCTCCCTCTCCCTCTCCCTCTCCCTCTCCCTCTCCCTCTCCCTCTCCCTCTCCCTCTCCCTCTCCCTCTCCCTCTCCCTCTCCCTCTCCCTCTCCCTCTCCCTCTCCCTCTCCCTCTCCCTCTCCCTCTCCCTCTCCCTCTCCCTCTCCCTCTCCCTCTCCCTCTCCCTCTCCCTCTCCCTCTCCCTCTCCTTCACCCTGTTTTTGAATCCATGTCGCGTTTGGTTATAGGAAACTCAATCCGTGGCGCGTCAGACGAGTCTGACCAGTAGTGGTTGCGGTCTACCCCGCCGTCTTGCAGGGTTGCAGGGCCCGTCGAATCGATGCCATCGAGCGATTCCCCGGACCCAAATATAAACCTGACCCTGAGAAGGGGAAACCGATGGTTAAAATGCAACAGTGACAATACGAACGTGTGCCTACTTATAGACACCACTACCG